>CM043712.1:9186625-9395902 GCA_023969325.1 Oryzias curvinotus | reverse complement strand
AAATACATAAATAAGATCAGATCTGTGGAGTTTATCAATCCACATTGAAATGTGAAAATGAAAATCAATTGAAATGAATGAAATCCCTCCTAACAAATGGTTTCAGATGAATGTGTGGGGTAAAAGGTACACCTTTTGGTGTTTAGATTTCTCCCCCTGATGAGCGCGTTTCCCCACAGGTGAGCCTGGACGCCCGGGTGCGGGAGGTCATCAACAGGAAGATGCAGGACCCCACGCCGCACACGTTCGAGGACGCCCAGCTGCAGATCTACACGCTCATGCACAGGGATTCCTACCCACGGTTCCTCTCCTCCAGCATCTACAAGGCGCTCATTCACGGCGGCTCCCGCACCTCCTCGGAGTCTTAGTCCCACTCCTCCCTCCACCGTCCCGCAGGACTGCTGTCACAGCGTTTCATCTCTCCTTTCAATCACCTGCAGCCTAAACCTTTTTCTACCACATTCAGATTTTCTTCAGAACCAGAATATCTCCGACTTTCACAGTTTTGCTTTGCTTTTTGCAAGTTTTCCCTTTTTTTCTTTCTGTTTGCTTCTGTTAAACTGACCCTCAGTCTTTCTATATATATGTATATATATATATATATATATATATATATATATATAGATATATTATTCTATATATATATATATATATATTATATTATATATATGTTATATTATTTATTTATATAATAATTCTTTCTAGTTTTTCTTTTAACAAGGAGCTTTTCATAAACCTTCACAACATCGGTCTTAAAATGCCTGCTATAACACATCCCAAGCAGAACTCGGATCAGCGGAGCGGGTTTACACGGCCAGAAAAATTCTGAACCAGACCAGTTTGTAGGATTCAGCCCCCCCCCCAAAAATAACGGCGATCCTCGTCAAAGCAGCACGTCCCACACCAAACAGGCAACACGCCGCAGGAGTTTATTTTTGTATTCAAACTTTTAAAGGGTTTTTATGTCGAATGTATCATGCTGTGTTCTTTTTCCTCGCTGGACTTCTGTCTGATCCATGTTCTCCCTTCTTTTTTTTTTTCCTGTTTCCTGCTTTTCTTTTCATTTTTCCACTACAGTCTTTATTGACTGAAGCTAAAAAAACAATGTGGGATTTTATTTTTTTTTCTCTTTTACGTACGTTTGGGAAATGAGCAACCACCTTTGGGAGAATCAGCTGCGTCTCACCAGGACAGAGTTTGATCTGTGCCATAAACTTTTAGTCCATCTGAAAAATCGTGGTTTCCTGTTCACCTGCGGTTGCACTTTCTTCAAGACGGTGTCAAGGAAAGACGGCAAACGACGAGTCCCTCCCTGTTTCTGTCTCAACTGGAGCCCCAGGGGGCTCCCCCCGCCCGCCTCCACCAGCCCTCGCTGCCCTAGTTGCTCTTGTGCCGCCTCCCGTTTGCTCCTTTCACTTCTGTTGTCATGAAACGGACAAAGGAAGGCTGCCGCTTCCTTCAAACTACTGATTTACACAAAGACCTGATGTCTATTTTCTAACAGATTTCTCAGTAAGGAACAAGTTCCTTTTGTTTCTTTGGGTTCTCCTGATCGTTCTCGTCCCCGGATCCCCCCCCTTTTTTTCTTCTTTTTTTTTTTTTCGTCAGGAGGAGGGAGACTCTGCTGCGACTATACTGAGTTCCAGCAAACATCACAGATGCTGCAATAAGACACTGGAGGCACCGACATGCACACACTTCAAGCACATGTGTGTGACTGTACTCACAGAGCGCGCTCTGGCCGACGCCAGGCCATCAGGGATTCCCGTAACAGGTGACCACGCCTACGACCCATCAGGCACAGTAGCGCCAATCGGCCAATCACACCGCAGAGGCTTGCTCCACGCTGGCGTTTAAACTGAGCATTGGAACAGGGACAGATGAGGATTTAAAAGAAGCCAACAGTTTGGTGGAGACCTCAGTCAAACCCCTTTGAATTCATGAGCCCCACTTCCAACAAGCTCCGACTAAAAGTAAATGCCTCCGGTGTGCTCCTCTTTGGGAGGCCTCTTGACCTCTGTGACTGACTGTGGGGGACAGAAGAGAAGCGTCCTTTACGTTCACACTAAGTGCGGTCTAGACCGCGGGTTTGGCCCATGGTGTTCACACCAGAACAGGGAGGGGCTCCTTTTTCTACAGTTCTCTAGCGCATGTCCACCACCTACAGTCGGAAGAGGCTTGGTGCAAAATGTCAAAGCGGTGCAAACCTCTCTCCAGTTCTTTTCTGATATATCAAAGACTTTTCATTGAATTTAATCCGGGCACAAACCGCAAAATGAATTTCCCTTTTATGATCAATTTCCAAATTGTTGGCACTTCCATGAATTAAAGCGGACATCATCCATACGTCACTACCAAATCCAAGTCCCTGATTGGTCAAATTTCACCTTGTTTAACTTTCAACGCGCGTTTTGTGCGTAGAGCCCAAAAACAATCAGAGAAACTTGCATAGCACCTACATCGACTTTTCAACAACGGTGGTGGCTTGAACGCATGTTGTTGAGGGCGGTGTGAACGTAGCTCGAGTCCTGCTGTCATCCAACACTCGGGCAAAACGACGGCGAAGCGCCTCGGCCTGAAAAGAAACAAGTCATTAGTCAGAGTGGTCCTCAGCCGAGAGGATCTGTGTGAGCCTGCAGAGCGACAGGAGCAGACCTCAAACACTCAACACAGAACTCAGTGGTTTCCAAACAGACGGGCAGGTTTTAAAAAAAAAAAACAATGTTATCCTCATTGGGTTTGCTTCATGAACATTTTTGTTCCATGAATTCCTCACCCAACAGGACAGGCCCCAGCAACCCCATGACCCTGAAAGGGGGATAGAAAATGTAAGACAAATGTAGAAAAAAACTCTTCAAATTTGAAAAAAAAAATCTATAAATGAGCAAAGAATCTGCCAGAGATTAAAAAAGAAAAGGTCCTACCAGCAATTCTTATTTTAAGAACAGAATTCTAGTAACTAAGACGTGTTTTCTTAAACTAATTTTATATTGAGATTTAAGATTATTTATTTTGTGAGACAATTTTTTCTTTGAAAAATGAGTCTTTTTACTTTCTTAAGATTTGGTTTTTGCAGAGCATGTTTGGTTGGTACTTCTCTCAAACACATATGCAATTTATTTTTATTTGTTTACAACTGAAAATAAAAATTTAATCTGTCCTTTTATAACTATTAGAAATGCATTTTAATTGTAAAACAAAACAAAAACATGATCAGTCCTCTGCAAGACTGACAGCCTTGAGTCTGCCTCTGAGAGTACAGTAACACACACACACACACTCACACACTCACTCACACACACTCCAGGGTGGCGTACCTGGGCCCTGCTGCTGCTGCTGCTGACCTCTGCCTCTGTGACCTCTCACCTTTTGTCCTTGACACTGTCGGATGCTCCCGTGGACGCCTCCTCCTGATGGCCTGCAGGGATCCCCATGGCTGATTCTGTAGTTGGTCTATTCGCTGAAGGAGGGTGGGAGGAATTTCCAGATGCAAAAAACAAAACAAAAAAATGAGGAACCAATGAAACACAACTGACAAATATTTCGAAAACATAATGAATATGTGAATTGGGAGGATTCCACCCAGTGCTTCATGGGAAATGTTGTTTGGAGAGAACAAATGTCTGTAGTTTAAATTAACAGGAAAAAAAAGATGCCTAAGTCTTTACTGGACTTGTCACTCAGAATGCATTTATCTTAGTATTGTTAATGTTATTTATTTTATATTTTGTTGAAACTGTGATTTTAATTGTACATATATAAACAAAAACCCTTGACCATGCAATGAGGAAGCAGCGTCGTCTGTTCAGTGTTTGGCTCAGCGTTACTCTTAAGCATGAACTTCATCTGTTGATGCTAAAACGTAGGTCCATAAATGAAGCAGCTCAAAAAGACGAAGAGAAAACATCTGATGAAGCAGGCGGAGATGAGACGAAGAAATCAAGAACTTCTCTGTGAAGTATCGTCTTCAAAAACCAGGAAATATCACCACGACAAATAACCAGCGGACACCCACAAAACGTGAGCTTTACAGAACGGCATGAATTGGCAGGTTTTTATATTTATTTTCTCTAAGAGCCCTAATATCCATCCACTCCAAACCACTGTTCATGATCTGTAGGATGAAAGAGGTAAAGGTTAATTTCTCTTTAAAAATGTAGAACCAATTGCAGTAAAAATTACTATTTAATCACAGATATTACTACAGTGATGTTTCCATAGTAACCGCAGTGTTGGTATCTCTGAAGAGAAGACAAGCGTGTTTAGAAAAAGAAAAAAAACACCATTACTTTATGATTTGACTGGTTTTCCAATTGTTCCAGCATCAACTTCCCTTCAGGGGTCAAAGGTGACGCGCATGCAGGCCCATTACATCACAAACGCAGCGACTGTCATGCTCTGGGACAGCAAAGCATCAAACTATAAAGGTGTTGAGTTTATTTCTACTTTTTAATGATTTGGTTACAGAAAAAGAAAAATTTCTTTCGCCACATTAACCCCTTCATGCAACAAATGGTGGGGACCAAACAGGAAGGTTCCATCTTTACGAACCACTCATAAGATAATGGATCGCTCCAAGATTGCTCACCATCTTTGTTACAGCGCTAATGTGTGTTGTGTGTGGGGGGGGTGGGCTTTTAGCTAGCATGCCAGCATATAAAAAGATAGCTCATTTATGGGTGATGGGGGGGAGAGGCTCTGTGCCAACAGCAACTGCTAAGAGGTGAATTCTCCTGCTGCCAAACAACACCGTCTTTTTTTTTTTATTAGTATTTTCATTAAAATTGCATAATCACAAATGCAAAAAAGTTTCAATTAAAAAAAAAAACAGACTGGGACTTTAAAACAGTCCCAGTTTGCTTGCAAGTGAACCCTGATGTGGTTCGTTACAGTGTGAATCAAATGGAACAAAAATACATAGAATTGACATACGTTCTGTGCATTTCTAATAAGAAAAGAATGACTGTCTCATTGGGAGCAAATCATTTGCTGCAGTAATATTCATGGAAGATTTGTATTACTAAACATATCTCAGTGTTTGCATGCACACAAACATGTTTGCAGGTGTGTAAATTAGAAAGAGCCCCGTCACAGACATGCTAGACACGTCACCGGTCAGCGTTAGAAGAGACGTGTCATCCAGACCTTTCTCTGCATCTGTGTTAGAAGTGAACAGAGCGGATCTGCTGCAGCTAACGCTCCGTGTTTGTGCTGCCAACAGTCTGCCCCTTAAGGAAACCCTCACAGGCGTGGAGAGCGAGGTCACGCTGGAGTCCATGTTCTCCCATCCTCCTCTAGGTCAAACACCGTCACTGTGCCAGTGGCCTGCCAGCACAGCATGACTTCAGTCTGTTTTCCATCCAGGAAGAAGAGTGTGGTATATGACAGACCCCTTTCACCACCCCCTCTCCTCCTCCTCCTCATGTGAGGAAGAACCCCTCAGCTCTGTTTCCACAATAAACATTGTAGGAGCTTTCTGTGTTCTGCTTTCACACCGTTTGTCATCCCGGCAGCTTAATAAAAAAAACAATACAACAACAAAAATCCTGACTGAATGGGGATTGTTTTTTTCAAAGTTAAAACTTTCATTTCTGTTTGTATTTTCCATTTTTTTCTATTTACACTCTTTCTTGGCTAAAAAAAAGATTCTTCTTTTTCCTCCTCAGTGTTTGTTGACACCACCCATATACTGCTGATCAGTAACGGATGGTTCAATTCCTAATCTTGCTAATCTGCAGTGAACTGCCCCCCCAGGTATAGTAATGTCCTCTGTGACATCACGTTCAGGTGTGTGTGGGTCACAGAAAGGATTATTTGAATGAATTTAGGTTGCCTTATGTTTGGAACGTATTGGTTCATGTCAAAGCTGGAGCTCCAACTGTTTTATTCTTCTATAAAATGAAAACAACTGATTTTCATCGTTTCTTTTCTGGCTGTTCCTCCTCTCCTGATGCTGATCATCGCACAGCCCCAGCTCAGGAGACGAAAACAGGAGGTCATCAGAACACTACTACTCAACTTAAGACCTTTAGTTCCAGATCCTGTCTTCTGATTGAGCTTCATTCATAAATACGTCACATTATCTAGTTTAATTATAAAACATGTTCACATTGGTAAAATACTTTGTTTTTGTTTTTTTTTTACTACTTTGAGCCAGAGTTGATCTTTGTACGTACTGGCAGCTGGCGCCCTCTACAGGACGCCCCAGCTCACAGCTGCCTGCATCATAGATGAGGACCAAGATGCATTCGTGTTCCCTTATTCATTGTGCTATCTTGTGGGGTCCAGATGACCCCACTCCCAGTGTTAAGGTGCACGTTAACACTGGGAGTGGGGTCATCTAGACCCACTAGACCAGGGGTGTCAACCTCATTTTCACAGAGGGCCACATCAGCATAGTGGCTGCCCTCAAAGGGCCAGATATAACACATACATGCTATGAAAAATAAATGTAATTACTCCTAAAATCTGGAACAGCCTCCCTGAAGACGTAAGACAGGCCTCTTCTGTGTTCATGTTCAAATCTAGACTTAAAACATTTCTGTTTAGCTGTGTATATGACTGAAAGGTCCTATCTGCACTTTTCTGTCCTTTCCTTCCTTTATTTTTAAACCAATTTTCTAATTTTATCTTTCCTTTTAAAGTAAATTTTACGTTGATTATTTCTATGATGTATTGTGATTTGAATGCATTTTTCTGTTTTGTGAAGCACCCTGAATTACTTTGTGTATGAATTGTGCTATACAAATAAACTTGCCTTGCCTAAATATTAAATAACTCACCACTATATAACTTTTTTAAGTGACAATTACAGTTGTATAGCAAACATGTTTGCTTGTTACTTTAGCATTTTAAATTTTGTCCGCTTATTAAAACTCATAACTCCATTAACGAAGGATCAAATTGTCCAAGTGAATAAAAAAAAATAACAAAACTGAGCTAGAAAGAACATGCATTACATGTGTAACAGATTGTCTGCATACACACATAAGACCTGCAAAGAGTGAATAATTACAGCAACTACTTATAAATAATATGTAATCAACTAAAGATCATTTTTATTTTAAGAAATTAAAACTTTTATGCTTTTGCAGGCCACATAGAATGACATGGGGGGCTACATTTGGCCCCCAGGCCTTGAGTTTGTGCACTAGACAGTGCGCTGAGCCTTTTTTCTTTAATGATTTGTGATCTTCACTGGTGTCTATGGATTACATGAAATCCTCTCCACCTTTATCCACCTTTGTCATGGTAGGAAGAACTCATCAATGTAAAGGTGGGGTCATAGGATAGCACAAGGGTTAAGTAGCAGCTGTTTGTTCCTCCAGAAGTCGGGGGGATTTTGGCTTCTTGAAACCAGCAGCTACTTCCTGTTTGGAACAGGAACTTCCTGTTTCATCACATCCAGTCCACAACAGCAGAACTGAAAAACAGGCATCAAATGGGCCCAAAATATCTTAACAGAACAGGTCGCATGACCACAGGTTATGCCATCAGTGTTTCATTGAACATTAGCTCTGCTTTCAAATATTCACACTGAAACACCTGAGGAATCGGGTTTCATTTCAGGAGGAACTTTATTACAGCATGTGTCAGCCCATCATAGCAAAGAAAGGCACATCCATCGTCTCCATGAGGCGCTACTGCCATGAATGTGTGGCTACACTTTGAATCTGCCGCCACAAACAAAGTCTAAATGTTCTGTACAAAATCAATTCAACCAATAAACAACATCCACTTGCATATTTCCTTACAAATACTTTACATTTGTTAGCATTATAAATATAAAAAGAAAAACTACAAAATAAAGTTTCAAATGAAAATTATTACTTTTGACTTTTGTGAGCTTGATTCCGAAGGGAAATCCTCCACATGGTCGTCTTCTTTAACAGAACTGGACAGAAAACATGGAAAGTGTGTTAGAGTTCAGTGAAGTTTAAGCCTCAGCACTTCATACAGTTTGCTGGAGTTGTCATTTTTTTGAGTATAAGTCATGTTTTTTCTGGTACAGATTACCCTAAAGAGCAACTTTTATGTGAATTTCCTTATGGAAATGGGCTCAAATGTTTTCTTTTTTCCCGCTGACAGCTCCTAAAAAAGCCCTGTAAGCTTGTGTGTCGGTATCTTCTCCTCCTTCATAAATGGCCCAAAAATAAACCAATATTCTGTAGATTACAAACTGCAAATATTAAAATGTGCTCAATGTGCTCTGCTAATGCACATGAACTCAGCCTGTTGTAAAGTAAACATCTGTTCTTGGTCCCAAATTTTTGTTACAAAAACTTTCTTTGCATAGTCCAGAGCCACTGATAGTGCAGTACATATGCTATTCTCAAACCCTGATGGGTTCAAATCTACTCTCTATTTAGTCCTTTGGACTTCTCCTGTGCCTTTACTACTATACAACCGCAACACACTTGATGGGCTAAACCCTTTTCTTTTCCATTCATGAGAAGCACATGCATCTCTGCAAAGGTTGTTCGTTTTGTGTGCAAAGAGACGCAGACACGCTGCTGAGGCCGACTCTAAGGTGACGGCATGAAATGGGCGGCACCCACAAGGAGAGAAAGGAGACATCGACTCATCTTACTTCTGGGTAAGAAAATGAGCTGCAATAAAGCAATATTTCCTAAAAAGAAGTCGTTCTTTAGTGAGCCACAGGTAATATATTTTCATGTTTGGATATAGTTTACTGTGAAGGCTTAAGACAAGCAGGATATAAGCCCTTTAAAGTAAATCAAACACGCTGGTACCTACTTATTGGGAGGTGATATTTCACAGAATAAGCACAAAATCACACAGAGTGAGAGAAAAGTGGACAGACAGGAAAACAAAACCTCATGACATGAAACCTCCAAAACATCGTATCCACAGGGCATCTCACTGTACTGCAGTTCACCTTTGCCGTCTCGCCGTATGGCAGATTTTTTCCGTGTAATCGTACTTTTTTTTTTTTTTTTTAAAACTGTGTTCTGCGTCCTGATTGGATGTAGAGCTTGTCAATCAATGCCATGCCTCTTGTACAGAATGCATTCAGTTTGTCCATTTAGATCAATCTATCACGCTCAGATCTTTGCTTTCATTCTGAAAAACTTTTCTATGAAGGTTTGAACTTTGAGAGTTTAGACTAGAGAGAAAATGTTCATGTCTGCCTAAGAAAAGAGTATAAAGTGTGTAGAGAAGAGCTTCATCTGTGATCCTCCTTCCATGGTTGAATCCACCATTGGTTCATTTTAGAGCGTAACCCCTGTGATGAACGAGGGAAGTCTACACTGATGACTCATTTTCCAAACTTTCTTCTTTTTACCGCTAAATCACGGGAACCAAGTCGCTTCCCCTCTGTGGGGTTCAAAGGGTCGTGCAGACGTACAGATGGTTGATGAGTGAGACCTGCACTCAGGACTGTGTGAGGAAACGGACCGTGGTCCGGATCAAACCTGCTGGAGCGCATGTACCTAAATCAGTCAGGAAGTAAAAAAGACTGGAGTTCACTGCAGATAAAAAAGAGGAAGCTTTCTGGGTTTTTTAGGTTTTCAGAATGAAAGTTGAGTGCAGGATAAGGATGCAGGAGTTGTTTGTTGTGAGTGTGTCTAAGGAAAAGGCGCATCCATCCTCACCTTCCATCGGTTGCCACAGCCGTTACACAGAACGAACGTGGTCATGGGCTCGTCGGCGCTGCGGGTCTGCACCTGACACACAAAAGCAGGACAGAGTTACCCACGCGCGCCGTGCCCCACGCGCCCCATGTGTGCCGCGGCCCCACGGCGCCCTGCGGCGCCGTGGGGCCGGGGCTTTAAAGGGTGCACACCTGCGTGTACGTGCAGTTCTTCCCGTGACACTTGCTGCAGATGAACATGTCCGTCTCCGTCCCTCCCACCTTGGACAGCTGATGCTCTCTGATGGACTCTTTGGTCAGCGCTTCTCTGATCTGCTTCAGCTCGGCGCTCGCCATCTCCTGGACTCAAAGACGCCAAAAAACCTCAAACGCTGTTTACAGACAGGAAACCTGTGAACTTTGTTGTGTTTGAAGTGTTTTTCACTGATGGGATCTAAAAACTAGATCGCTCCTGACAAACTCTGAACTTAAAGAAACAAATCCTGATGTAGGTTCTCTTTTAGTTTTAGAATGAATACGTTTGTTTTCAGACAGCATGATGATGCTGCAGCCACATCACCGCCGTGTCAGCTCAGAGACGACCGTCATGCCTGCAGGAACATTCATCCAGGTCTTAAACCATCACACTACCCCCACCATGTTCCACTGTTGATTTCCTGTTGTGACCTTTATCAAGTCACAATAGTTAATCTAAAGGAATTCCTTATTATCTTTAAAAAAAATCAGATAACAGATAAAGGCTGCATTCAGCTTCAGCGTCATTCCTGGTTCCTGTCAGCTCCACCAAAACACAAGTAAAAAGTTGAAGTAAAAGTCCAAAAGTCAGTGATCTCCTATAATAATACAGTCTCTATCTTGAAAGTCACACTCCAATCATCTTTTGCTCAATTTTAAAAGCATTCAAAGTGTTTTTTTTTGTTATGATTATGTCATTTATAGCTATAATAAAAATAAAAAAAAAAGCTCTTCCTCCTGTCTGCTCCTGATTCTCAAGGATCTAAACAAAGAAATATTTAGCGGTGCAATTATTCGATTTTCGTTCTATATGTCCTCCAGCATCAGAAAAATGCTACAAGATGTTAAAAAAATGCCAAAAAAACAGGATTTTCTCCATATTGGATCTTTAAAGAGAAACAAGTTGGACAAAAAAAATGTCCAAAATTGTAACAGTAAGTCTAATGAAAAATATGTAAATATTCAGTCTTCTAAGTGAATAAACTCCAACCGGAAATTTACAACACAGAGCAGGAGAAGAACCACAGAACAGCTTCAGCTTCAGCCCAACAGTTTTTGTTTTGCTTTGAGGCCATCAAACTGTGTCATCCTTCAATGAGCAACAAAAAGATGAAGGAGTGAAATTTAGAAGTCGAAATCTACGTTTTATCAAGAAGAAGTAACTTTTAAACCAGCAAATCCTCTTGAAAGCATCTTCAGCTTATTTAAGCTTGTTTAAACCACCAAATGGTTCCTGAGTGCGGCTGTGTCTGCAGCTCACCGCTCCCCCAGGGGACCAATGGGTCAAACCCAGAGCACAGATAATGGGACTTTAACTGTTTTTTAAGCTTCCATCTCAAATGCTTGCAAATGATTCGTTGGATTTTTTGAGATTCTAGCTGAGCTCAGCTCGACCACGGAGGTCCTCAGAGGAACTCCTTCCTCCGTTCTGGCTGGATGGTTCAGCAGTATGGAGGCGTCTGGCTGCTCTGTTCTCATGTTTTGTATGTGAGTTTGTGTCAAAGTTTGAACTGCTTTGGTTTTGTACCTGCCCTTCTTCTGGAACTTGTGTTTGTCAGTTTTCCTTATCGCTCCTGTCAGTCCATCTGCATAAACCTGATATTTTCCAAAGGTATCTGATGTATGAAGCAGGCCTGAGTCTCTGCAGTTTATCAAGGCACCAAAAGTTTGCGTCTGGTGCCTTCCTTCATGTTTTACCTATGAATCACTTTCCATGAAGCACAACAACATCTGGATCAGTCTTTCACAGCAACAGCAATCTCAACGCACTGGTTACCCTTAGCAAGAAGTAGTACAGTTTCAATTATTAAGTCTACTTCAGTAGAAGTATAGGAAGTACTTTAGACCATGTATATGAATTGTAGGAAGTATACCAACTGAATACTTCTTTAAGCTACATTGAAACATTTCAGGTTTACAACAGTAAATAAAAAGTATACTGCCTCATTTTTAAGCCATGTTCACACCGCCTTTGGCAACGTTCAAGTGATCACTTTCAATGAAAACTCTATGGAAACGCACATTTCCAGCTTCTGCGTTCAAAACTCTCACGGACACGTCGTTTTTAAGACCATATTCAGGCTCTATGTACAAAAAGTGCGGCCATTAAAAAGACTGACTTTGAAGGTAGTAAAGCTCCAAACAAGTACACGGTATTTCCTATTAACCAAACCTCTGTCAACCGTAGGTGGAGGACATGGGGTAGTAACGGGTAACGACAGTCCAGTGTGAACACCATGGGCTAAATGCGTGGTCTATGGAACACACTAAACATGTGTTTAGTGTGTTCCATAGACCACGCATCACATGCCTGGTGTAAATGTAGCATTAGTTTAGACCAAGTATACTTGTAGTACACTTAAATAGACTACTTTTTGCAAAGGGTGACAAATTATTGCAACTTTTGAAAACAAGATTAGCATCAACACAAAAGTTGAACTATAAATGTAGAGAAACATGTTTGAATATTAAAACTAACTATTTAAAAAATGTTAAACATAGAAACATTTACAAAGCTTCAATAAAACAGACCTCAGCTGTCATGCAGGCGATGCGCTGAGCTGAGATGTTTCCACACAGGACGTTCCGCCGCAGGTCCGGATTCTTCTGGTCTTTCAGGTTGGAGATGCGGCTTCGTAGACGAGCTTTATATTTCATATCTGTGGATTTGAACTCCTGGAAGATCTGTGAGCGCCAACAGTCAAGAACCGAAAACATGCCAGAGAACACAGACGTTATGGACACGGTTAAACACGGTCAAGCAAACAAGACCCAACCACGCATGATTCGGAAGTGCTCTCCAGCTTACAGACAGATTTCCACTGGTCCGTCTGGGTATGTCTGCATTGCATCGTGTTGACACAAAAAAAATAGCTCATACAATAATCAATTGTAATGTTTACGTAACTCTGTCATGTCTGTCTGACGTCTTTCTCTCCGCAAAGCAACCCAAGCTTTACGCAGGAGTTCTATTTCCTGTCCCCTTAGGCATCTAGCCAACGCCAAAGAGCCAGAAAACAGGAAAACCTCAGTTGTACTTTCAAAATGAAAATTCATAACATTTTCTTTCATATTTAAGGTGACGTCCATATTATCAACACATATGATATCAGCACCCGTTTTCACCATTCCACCGTTTTGGCAGTAAAAGAACATTTTACAAGTACTGAGTGAGAAGGCTGCACGGTGGTGCAGTGGTTAGCGCTCCTGCTTCACAGCAATGAGGCCTCTGGTTCAAGTCCTGGCTGGGGGACCCCCCACCGTCTAAAAAAGTGCTTCATAAGTTAACTGGTTGCTCTAAATGTTCCATAGGTGTGACTGTGACTGTGAATAGGGGAGAGCCTTGGGCTGCCCCGTGACTCCAAAGGGAAACAAACTGATTAAAAGATAGAAAAATGAATGAATGATTGAGTGCGTGAGTGAGGACAGAGAGGCCATGGGGAAGACGCAACAAGGACAATGTAAACTTAACCGGTGGTCATGAGATGGACTCCCCATGCAACGCAAGGGAGATTCACCGCAGACAGACCAGTGTAATTCAGGCCAAAAACCTCACCGAGAAAGACACATGCTCAGTACAAACATTAAAGACTTTGTTATACTGAAAAAGTTTGTGATTAATAAGAAAGTAATGTAAATGCAATTAACACACAGCTCCTCTAGCTGGAAGGATATGATGCTCAATCTGTGCGGCGAGGTGATCACAGTCCACGCCGATGGTCTTGTAGTCATCTGGGAAAAAACAAAAACAAAAAAAACAAATGGCAAGAGCAGTTTCAAACTGGAAACTTCAAAAGCCTAGATGTTGATCACAGCAGAACCATAAGAAGTGCAGCTGTGGTGGAGGGTTCAGCTAGATGTTCTCCATACAATTACACAGCAACATTATCCAAGTTACTTCTCACCGTCAGTCTGCAAAGCAGCCACCAGCAGCTCTCGACACTTGTTCCTCACACTGTCACTGGTGACAGGGGCGGGGGGAAAGGAGGTGATCAGCGGGGGCAGGGTAGGGGTAGAGGGGGTGGTCGGCGTTGTGGGAGTGTCTCCAGATTTGGTGCTACAAAGGTAAAGCAAACATGTGGCAATGACAAACTAGAGCTCTGGAGTTTAAAACGTTGAAGGAAGTAAAAACAAACAGATACATTAATGCATAAAAGGCAAGCCTTTTTGATTGTACAGAATAAAGTTCATTTGAAAAGTCCAGTAGCTGAGACTTATTTATTAACCCTTTAAAGACTCACTCCGATCATCCTTTGATCTACACACATTGGCCTCTTTATTATGTACAACTTGCTGGTACCAGGTAGGATCTCCTTTTGTCTCCACATCTTAATCCTTGGTGTTTGGTCCATATTGACATGACAGCAACATACAGTTGCTGCAGATTTGTCTGCTGCACATCCATGATGCCAAAGTCCTGTTCCACCACATCCCAAAGGTTCTCTATTGGGATAAGATCTGGTGACTGTGGAGGTCATTTGAGTCCAGTGAACTCATTGTCATGTTCAACAAACTGAGATGATTCCAGCTTTGTGGCATAATGCCTTATCCTGCTGGAAGTAGACATCAAAAGATGGTACACTGTGGTTAGTTTCTGGTCAGCAACAATATTCAGGTCGGCTGTAGCGTTGTAATCATGCCCAATTAGTACTAAGGAACCCAAAGTGTGACAAGAAAATATCCCCCACACCATTTCACCATTGCCAGCAGCTTGAACTGTTGAACAAGGCGGGATGGGTTCACGTTTTCATGTTGTTGACCCCAAATTCTGACCCTACCAGTTGAATGTTGCAGCAGATACAGAGACTCATCAATGTTTTTCCATCTTCTATTGTCCAGTTTTGGTGAGTCTGTGTGAATTGCTGTAGTCCATCTGTTCTCCTCTAACCTCTGGCATCATTAAGGCATTTCTGCCCCCAAACTGCTGCTCCATGGGCATTTTTTCTTTTCCGGAGCATTCTCTGTAAACCCTAGAGATGGTTGTGGGTGAAAATCCCAGTACATGAGAAGTTCCTGAAATCCTCAGACCAGCCCGTCTGGCACCAACAACCACGTTCAAAGTCACTTCAATCACCTTTCTTCTCCGTTCTGATGCTCGCTTTGAACTGCAGCAGATCACCTTAACCATGTCTGCGTGTCTGAAGTCATTACGTTGCTGCCATTTAATTGACTGATTAGAAATTTGCCTCAACTACTATTTTGACAGCTGGCCAATAACAGTTTCACAGTTTTAGGAAAACTGTGAATCAGACTATTATGCGGATCTTCTGAGGTTCTCGGCCTCTGAATGAACACTAAGTAGATCCCTCAGAGGTTTGTGTTTTTCAAAATATATTTCTTTGTTTTAACATTTTATCATGTTATATACGGGTTTAACAGTGCTGTGATTCAACTTTGATTGATATTCCTCACAGACCTTTTCCCACTGCTGCCAGAGTCGCTCGAGGTTGACGATGACCTCAAAGGAGAGCCCTCCTTCTTCTTCTCCTTCTTCTCTGATTTCCCTTCTGAACCATCTATGACATACGACACAAACATTCCACACAGACATAACACACAGACAATGCAACATTTCCTTCATGGCTTTACTGTCCGTATCTGCTTTGAAGAAGTGTCCTCTGCAGCCTCAACATGAGCTTTTTTCTCAGATCATCACAAATTCCATAAAATCTAAAAAAGGTCAATTGAACGCACCTAAACACACACACACACCTACCCAGCAGTCTTTTCCAGGATTTGATCAGAGATTTGGCCAGAGTCTGCACCTCTTCATCAGAGCTCTGCTTCCTCACTGCGTTCACTGACATCCCAACTCTGGTCGACTACAAACCAGGACCAAAAGAAAAAAAGAAAAATAATCAAAAACTCAAGCCTAAATAAAATAAAAAACCAGTAGAACTCAGTCATATGAGGAGAGATGGAGAACAGAAACTAAAGAACTGCCTGGCACTTGTTGGTGAACTCAACGTTCCACAGTGAAGCAACACATGCAAACACTGTCAGTAGGGGGAGGTATCAGACAACCCAAAGAGGAGCGATGAAGGAGGAACGATGATACTGCACAGAGGAGTCTCCAGGAAACAGCCTCTTTTGTAGAGAAGCACACTGGAGACATCAACGTGGGGAATTCAGATCACCAGAGAATCCGTGAAAAATCCAGTCCAGGGTCATGTTCGTGAAATCCAAACCAGAATCCAATCTTAGGCAACACACTGACAAGGGGCAGACTTGACTCGACATCCAAAAACAGAGCAGAAACGTCAACTTGATATGGCTCGCTCAAGGGGAGAGAACACAACAAACTGGCAGAGTGTAGGTGAAGGAATGGAGCCTAAATACTCTAGGAACCAGCGGCACCAAATAATCAAGCAGTGGTGTTAGGAGGATGAGCAGGTATGGCAAGCCCTGAAGGCCAAAAAGCCCCAAGATCCTGACAAACACCACCCACCTTAATTGTGACAGGAAGTCATGAAACAGAACTTTGGCACAAACCTGAAAGGAACATCAATGATTCAACAGTAGGATCTGGTGAATGACTGTTGGTCATGAAACAAGGCGTTACATCAGTATTAACCAAAAGAACGTGAGTGGATGTAGATGTGTGTGGGGAATAATGTGAGCATGTCCCACTCTCACTGCAGACATGTAGAAGCAGTTAGACTCTACCTTCACCACTCACCTGCAGTGTCTCGAGGGACATCTTGATGTTCTGCAGTTCCCTCAGTAAATCAAGAGCACCTTCCTAAAAACAGAACAACTACATTTAACAGCAGACTCAAACACAAAACCTTTGTGACTCTTGTGTGATCTCACATCAGTGTGGCAGTTTGCATGGAAGAGTCTGGTCGCTGCAGTTTCATTCTGCACATTCCAGTCCCTCCAAAATATTAAACGTATATTTTGTGATTTTGCAGCACAAGGACCCTTAAGTTGTGTTTTTCTAAAAAGATGCTAAATTTTCAACAATCATTTTTATTAAGAGCTGTAAGAAGATAAAGATTTTAAAGTCTCCCTCCAATCATCTTTTGATTTATTGTAAGTGATCCTAGTCGTCTTTTAATTGTGATTTAGCCGTTTTCAGACAAAATCAAAAAACCTGTGTCGTTTTCAAGGACAGTTTGTGCAGAACAACAAGAGTTCATTAAAAATTTGTCTCAGAGTTATGGGTAGGACTGTTGGCGCAGAGCAACCCCACCCCCCTTCCTGTCACCTATTACTGAGAGCTCCCGCGGCACGCGCTGCTGTGACGTCATCCTAAAAGCTACCTTGCAGTTACCAAACAATTCTCTTAGAAACAATACAATAACACCACAACAATGAGACACAGCAACTCATTGAAATGTGGTTGGATGAATGCAGGCTAATTCAAACAACTTTTAACGTGATCCAAATTACTTTTCCCACTGTTCTTCACAAAATCTATACATCATAAACATTTAGCAGCCAACCTTCATAGCCCACATCTCCTACAACTGCCTTACAGCACGCCTGTGTGATACCTTATGTTGATACAGGCTTTTAAAAGCGGTCGGCGAAATACAAAGTCTGAATAAATGAACTATCCCAACAAAGATTGCATAATGTAGGACTTCCATGATTTCTGTCTCTAGCCCTCGTAATTCCTGGCCAATGACTGAAGAGATCTTTAGTGACAGTTTTGTTTAAAAACTTTGGTTCAAAACAGGAAAGTCTACCTGACAGCAATCTGAATTCAGGTCAAACGTAAGGTTCAGGACTTGATCTGGACCAAGTTTAGCAGACTCAATGAAGACCAAAGGATTTTTCTAGTCTGAATACACCCTAAGGTTGAAACTTGCTTTTCTGACCATTTCTTTATTCAAATTGTTGTGAATCCGGAGTAGACGGAGAGAATGTATTTGAAAAAAATAGCTTGTAGCAGTGACATAGGTGGTACAGTCGACAGGTCACAAGCACCCTGCTCTGCTCCATTCCTATTCCTATGTGTCTACTTGTAGACAAATAGATCCATGTATGTCTTCGTTTTCCTCGTCTCAGCTGTTATCTGGCTCTAAACTGTTCAATTGGATAGTTCCAATATCACTTGACATTTATTTTGCACCTCTATAGTTAGCCTGGAGTTGTGAGGGGTTTTAAGCTAGCGGAAGAGAATGTTAAAGAGCTGATGGGAAATGAAGGCTTACTCCAGGCCCACAACACAAAGAGGCAGATTTCTGATGAACTCCTGCTGCTCTGCAGAAACAATGTCCTAGAAAAGGACACGTTTGTTTTTGCCTAAAAACAGCATGATCATAATTAAAAGGCCACTGATCAAAAGATGATTGGAGCAGGACTTTAACACATGCATGACACACTTTCGATTTTCAATGAGCTTTGAAATAACTGCAAGACACACCTGCACTCCCTTAAGATGGAGCTCCTCCTATCCACAAGCCTCTATGGGCCCAGACAACCCTCGTACAGGTCAACCCCAGTACAGATGCATGTGGCTATAGCTCTAAATGAGCTCATATTTCACCTAAAAAGGTCCTAAACAGTTGATTTCTTTTAATCCGGCACACAGCAAATTCACACACTTACCTTCCGACTTTGTGCACAACCTTCAATTATTCTCCAAATATGTCTCACTGTTGAATACTTCTCGTCAATAATCAACTTTAATTTGTCCTCCAACGCAACACTGAAGGAGAGCAAAACACTTTACCTTCAGTTTAATAAAGAATCTTTGTGAGCTGCTACAACAGACTGTCCTGTGTTTGCTCTTGTTGTGTTCCATCAGAGTTACAGTTAGAGGTTCTTCTGTTAACTTGATGACGATGGGAGGTGTTGTGCCTTTCTGATAAAACTACACCTCTATGGATGGGCTTCTAAAATACCAAATTGATCTGATTTTTATTCTTAAATTCACAATTTGATCAGATAAAAAGCCTTTTTTTTTAATATTTCCATTAAACGTCTTTTTGGCAATAACATTTCAAAATACATTTTCCATAACCAGGTATGTAAACTATACAAAACAAAAAACTTATCTTGACAAATTACAAATTCTTACTGTAAAACCTAAATGAAAGCTGTGTTTACAAGAAAAGTCAACAAAAATTCCTTTAGAGAGAAATAAATGAAAGAGTTTTTAAAACTGTTTTTGAATTTTTAGGTAAAGATTGATAAGTCAACAATTCTTTTTTCTTCTTTTTAATGAGTCTTTGCATGGTCGTTTTGGTCATTTTTCACAACACCCTCAGCAACGCACATTCAAGCGACTACTTCCAATGAAAAGTCTACGCACATACAGTCGTGGCCAAAAATTTTGAGGATGACACAAATATTAGTGTTCAAATATTTTACAAAGTTTGCTGCTGAACTGCTTTTAGATCTTTGTTTAAGTTGTTTCTGCGATGTACTGAAATATAATTACACGCACTTCATTCGTTTCAAAGGCTTTTATGGATGATTACATGACATTTATGCAAAGAGTCAGTATTTGCAGTGTTGGCCCTTCTTTTTCAAGACCTCTGGAATTCAACTGGGCATGCTGCCAATCAACTTCTGGGCCAAATCCCGACTGATAGCAACCCATTCATTCTGAATCACTTCTTGGAGTTTGTCAGAGTTAGTGGGTTTTTGTTTGTCCACCCGCCTCTTGAGGATTGACCACAAGTTCTCAATGGAGTTAAGATCTAGGGAGGTTCCAGGCCATGGACCCAAAATGTCAACATTTTGGTCCCTGAGCCACTCACGTTTCCCTTATGGCACGGTGCTCCATCATGCTGGAAAATGCATTGCTGGTCACCAAACTGTTGATGGATTGTTGGAGGATGTTGCTGTTGGACGTTGTGTTGGTACCATCCTTTATGAATGGCTGTGCTTTTGGGCAACATTGTCGGTGAGCTCACTCCCTTGGAAGAGAAGCAACCCCACACATGAATGGTCTCAGGATGCTTTACTGTTGGCCCGACACAGGACTAAAGGAAGCGCTCACCTTTTCTTCATCGGACAAGGCTTTTTCCAGATGCGCCAAACAATCGGAACAGTGATGAAAGTCAGGCAAAGAAAAAATCCCTGAACTTTTCTTTGAGCGATATGGCAGGCGCGGAGAGAAATTGTTGAAAAATCCATGGTCTTAGAAGCATTCTGGTACATTCTGGCAGCTAGTTATTCACTTCTTAATCAAGAAACTAAGACTAATTGGAGCTTCATATTTTGTCATTCAAACCCCTAGTTTGACTTGCCATTAAGGACTTGCTGGTCCTAAAAAAGAATTTTGATAATTGCTAAAAGTAACACAATTCTACAATCTAAGCTTTTCCTTAAAGCTGCAAAACATACACTTGCTAAAATTTAGTAACATAAAAGCCCCAAATGGCAAAAAGAACACCAGTAACTATGATATTCTATGAAAGTACCTCATTTGTATATGATTTCTGCTTTAGAAATGACAGATGTACAAAATCCACTTGCACTGTTTTCTCAAACTATAATTACATCAAAATATGGGATCTGCTTTAAACTATTTTTCTATAACATAATACATCAATTCTTTAACACCAATACCTAGTAATCTGGGAAATATCAAAACTAACATACAAACTAAATTAAACATTGTAAACATTCTTTTTTAAGGGAGTCTGTGTCCAAACCACCAAATACTTGTAATTAATGTCAGTAATACTGAACTAAATCATGGTAATTAGGAAATACAAATAAATTAGATAGAGAAATGTATTCAAAATAAGAAAACTGAAATAATTTCAAAATTTGGTTTTGAGCTTATTCTACACAAAATGTATTGGACCTACACTACCTTAAAAATCTTTTTCCTCCAGCCAAGACCACTAAATTTGTTTTTTATCGTCTTCTCACAACTGAGGTCGTGACCACGCTCAATAATGACGATGCCCGCCTTTATTTTAACACAAATTTGATTGCAAACTCTTCAGATTTGTTTGTAAAAGTTTAGTGTGGGTCCGCCAGTTTTGGTCTCTAGGGAATCTGTCACGCTGACCACGTGGTACAGACAGAGCCAATCAGACCCGTCGACGCATCCGAAAGTAACTAAAACTTCCCGACAACGGTCAATTAGGCCGGGAAGACGAGAGATGGCCGCGCCCAAAGAGGAAGCGATCCGCGGAGAAATGTAGAAAATTAGCTAAAATTAGCCGATTTCAGACAATTTTTTAATCCGGAAAGTAATTTGTCCGTAGAGATCACATCTTTATTTCCCAGAAGGTACGATTGGTTTGCTCAAAAACCCGGATTTCCGGGAATTCCCGGAAGACTTTCATCACTGTCGGAAAGAGGCTTCATGGGAGAAAATGACTTTCCCAGTCCTCAGCAGTCCATTCGTCATACTTCTTGAAGAAGATCAGTCTACCCCTTATGTGTTTTTTGGAGAGAAGTGGCTTCTTTGCTGCCTTTCTTGACACCAGGCCATCTTAAAAAATCTTTGACTCACTGTTTCTGCAGATGCGCTCACATCTGCCTCCTGCCATTCCTGAGCAAGCTCTGCACTGGTGGTGCTCCGATCCCGCAGCTGAACCCTCTTCAGGACACGATCCTGGCGCTTCATAGACTTTCATGGAATTGAACCTCTTTCCTTAAAGTTATTGACGATTCTGTGAATTGCTGATTTAGGTGCAATCTTACCCTTGCCTGTGAAGCCATTTTTATGCAACGCAATGATGGCTGCACGCATTTCTTTGCAGGTCACCATGGTTACCAATGGAAGAACAATGATTTCGAGCATCACCCTCCCTTTAACATGTCAAGTCTGCCATTCTAACATCCTGACAGAATGATCTCCAGTTTTGCACTCTGCAACATTCTCACCTGAGTTAACAAGACGATGACTGAAATATTCTCAGCAGGTCCTTTAATCACAGCAATGAAACGCAGTGGACGGTTTTTTTTTGGGGGGGGGGGGGGGGATCAAGTTAATTTTCATGGCAAAGAAGGACTATGCATTCATTTGATAACTCTTCAAAACATTCTGGAGTGTGTGCAAACTGCTATTACAAAAAACGTAAGCAGCGACGTTTCCAATTTCCAATAGTTATGTCATTCTCAAAACCTTTGGCCACGACTGTATAAGCACATTTTGGGCTTCTGCGTTCAAAACGCTTTCATTCATGTGTAGCTACGCAAAGTCATTGTACGCGCGTTCAAAGTTAAACCAGGTTGAACTTTGACCAATCAGAAACTTAGGTATGGTAGTGACGAACGCATGACGCACCTTCTAATTCACGGAACAGCTAACCGTTTCTAAATAAACTGATCTAGAACAAGACAAGAAAGATGGACAAGATTTGCTTGGACATTTGGCATTTGCCTCTTCCAGCTGTAGGTGACGACTCCCCAGTCGAAAACGTGAAGGAAGAGCCCCTCCCTGCTCTTCCAGTGTGAACTCCATGGGCTAAATTGCGTTCAAAAACCTGCGTTCAGCGCCGGCTATCGAGCCGTTTTTGTGCGCCCATGCCAATCTCCTATAAAATACGACATTTTTCACGACTCCTGATGTGTGTGCCAAATTTGGTGAGTTTTGGGGTATGTTAAACTAGTGGCCAGGGTGTCCATAGCTTTAGTCTAAAGAGACCTCCTTTGCATTTACTACTTTTGACTTTAACGTTGATGAAATGAAAACACCTTTAATAACATTTGTTACTTCAATATCTTTCAATATCTTTCCTCAGAGACATTGGTTCCTCTCTCAGTTTTTAAATACATTTTAGTGGCTTCAAAAAAAAAAAAAAAAAATCACCTAACCCTTCGACATCTGTTTCAATTCCACGTTTTAGAAATGAGAATTAGTTACAGGTTGTAAAATAAAGAGATTATCCAAAAAAAAAGCTCTTCCCCTTCAGTTTAACTGAATGCAGGAGGGATTCTTTTCCTTAGTAAAATGATGAAATGACTCTTTAAACCTCATTTAAGAAAGAAAGTTGTTAGAATTGGTAAGGCGGGGGGGACGGGGGGGGGGGGGCAGCATGTTTCTAAAAGGACAAAGTTAGGCTAACAGATTCCAGGTGTGCGTGTTGGAACCGCAGCTGCTGTCTGTCAGGAGGAACCAAAGCGAATCGAGCAGCAGAAAAGCCCAGAATTCTTCCCCCACAGCCAGGCCTGTAAACACCACTGTTTCCAGAATGTTCTCCATTTCAGCGTCCAAAATGAAGCTCATCACCTGACGCTGGCCTCTGTTCTTTTCCCACGGATGCAGCCACTCGTGTACTCAGTCAGTCTCACCGTGTTCTCCTTCTGGACCATTTTGTCCAGCTTTTTGGCGATGCGCTCCACTTCCTGGTTCTTTGCCATGTCGAGCCGTGGCTGCGGTCCGGTCAGTTCTGGGACTCCGCGCCGGAAAATAGCTCCATTTATGAAACACAAACGGGCTTTCACTCCGTTTTTCCGTCCTTCACTTTACGCAGCCTTCCCTCTTCTCCCGGAGCCGCTGCCTCCCCCCGCTTGTCATGGTGTTACCCTGTGGCATGATGGGAGATGGAGTTGCTTTTTAAGGGAGCCGCTGTAAATTTGAACGCTCTGTTTACCGTTCCCTGCTACAAAATGAACCTGCTGTCTCTTTGTGTAAAAGCGCTACACGTCGAATGCAAGTCGTAAAAATATAAACCGTTCTTCTTTTTTTTTTTTTTTTTTTTTTTAAGAAGTATACCTTACTTCATTTTACTTCAATAAAATCTAAGTCATTTTTATCCTAATTTGCCTGTTTTTTTCCCTAATTGCCCTTTATTAGACATTTAATTGGGTGATTTAATCAATAGTGCCAGTCCAATTTAACTATTCTGTATCCAGACTCTTACAGTTTGAATAACAAACAATTGAATTGTTAATTTAAAAACGTTTACCTTAGATTGTTTCAAAGTGAAATGTGTTTTTGTCAGAGGTGCGCCCTCTAGTGGCAATAGAAATCAAGTGTTTATCATGTAATGGGCTAAGCTGCGTTGGAGTCATATACCGTATATAGAAAACTGGACAGTGGGTGTGACCGTACCTATACAACATGCCATACCTCTGGCTCCAGTGAAATGAAGCCACTTCTTTTCATCATTTTTCCGAAATGCGGTCGCCGGCATTTGGAGCCAGTCGACCAAATTTGGTCCGAGCTTGTTCGAAGTCCACACCCCTTCCACTGAAAGTGGCTCCGGAGAATCTGTCAATCAAATGTTCGAGGTGGGGACACCACATGCTTTCACTGAGGCCACTGATTGGTCAGTTTATAACTTAAATAACTTACGATAAAGAAAAACGTAATGGAAAGAAAAAATTAGGATGAGTAAGAAGACGTTAAGAAAGATGCATCAGAGCAAGACTGGTTATTCAGACCAATAGAATGAGTAATAACTGTTTATTTCTATATAGAAGTCTGGGATTTTGGCTCCTGGAACCAGCGGGTACTTCCTATTTGGAATGAGAGGGATGTCCAGATTGTTTTACAGTTTTTTTTTTTTTTACAATTGACCTCTAGGGAGAGGCTCATGCAGGCATGCATCAATTCAATTCAGTTTTATCTAAACAGTCCAATATTACAACACAGTTGACTCAATGCACTTCACTAATTGTACAAAACATGAAATCAATCGCTGATTGCTAAACTAAACTAAACAGGTGAGGCAAAACTGGGCATCCCTGTCCTCAGACCTCCCTTCATGGTAAGGAAAAAACTCCTAAAAAAACGGATTCCAGGATAAAAAAGAGGAAACCTCAGGGATAAAGGAGGGATCCTCTCCCAGGACAGACAGGCGATGTAGCATCAACTTGATACCAGTCCTCAGAAGGATCACATTGGGAGCACCAGTGTTCTGTCCTCTGCTGTACATCTAACCTGCATTTATCAAGCCCTGCTATCAGAACATAAACTGTAGCATTTATGTAGAAAACAGGGAAGGTAAAAGAAATGTTCTTCAAAAGAATGACATCTCTTAGAACTGGGAAAGGGGATTTAAAGATAGTTTTTCTTCATGCCCAAAACTGAATTACTTCTATTGGTAACAAGTAACTGAGTTTAATTTATTCAACCAATGTTCTTACGTCTCTAAAACTCAATGATTGTTTATACAACTCAAATTTACATATTTATCTAACTAAACGTAAGATTACTTCAATTCAATTCATCTTTTTCCATCTTAATTTACTATAAATCTTGAACTCTTATATATCTAAGTTTGAGCCGGCAGATATATTTATTTTTTTGTCAATAAAAAGAAAAAACTTTATGCTCAGTCAGTATTCTTCTATTTCCCAGTTTTCCAACATTGTCATTGTATTATTGGGGAGTAGTAGTGCTTTATAAATACATCATCCTCTTCCTCCTTCTCACTCATGGTGCACAGACTTAAGCATATTAGGACAAAATAACTCGGCAAAACACAGTAAAACAGCTAAACAACTAAACACGTTCGGTCAAAAACCCACACTTAAACCCAAATCCGTCCAGACAGGCAAAGGGAATGGTATCCCACAATCCCTTGCGGTGCCAATCTAACAGCAGCACTAAAGTTATAGCTACTTAATTGAATTAATTTGAATGAAAGTAAAATAAATGTCTGATAACTACGTGTTATTTTTAAGATGACTTAACTAAAAAAATGATTTGTCTTAACTGAAGCAAATAATTAAGTTAGATCAAAGTAAAAAACTGTATCTTTAAACATCCATATGTGGTCTTATCAGCCTCTCACGGTGGAAAAAGTATTATCTGAGCTTCTTCATCCACTAAATCATCTTCAAATGGACACGTCATGCTGCTTCACTTCTCTGAAAACAAACTAAGCTTTAACTAAACCTGCTCCAGACCAGGTTATGTTCAGAGCATGAGTTGCTATGGCAACTTGACATACTCTGAAACATACCTCCATTTCTGGAACGCAAGCTGAGTTTATCCACTTCCTTAGCTTCAAACTTACCGTGGGAGCTAGCATGTCCTGCTTTCTGGAATACCCCCCAGGTTGTTTAGAACAGGAAGTTAAAAAAAAGATGTAGCTGCTCATTATTTTGACTTTAGTGTGAGCATTTTTTACAGGTCCATACCAGCCAGCACAGACAGACTCAGGGACAGTTTCTTTGCCAAAGCTGTCGCTATGTTGAACTCTAATGTTGCAATGTGAGCCACATGATTCCTTAAAATTTTTCTTTTATTTAATTCTATTTATTTGTCTGCATTACATGTCCAATTGAAAGGTAACAGTTTCTGAATGTCATTACACTGTTTACGATGACAATAGGCTTTCTATTCTATTCTATTCTATTCTATTCTATTCTATTCTATTCCTCTCCCAGGTAATGTATAATCCATTTTGATGAGGTCACAATTTAAGAGCTGCAAAGTGTGGAAAGTTGTGATATTTCATTAATCAGTCTTTGCCTAACAAACTTCTACAATGTGTTGTTTTTTTTGTGAAATGGGGTTTCTAAGTTTTCCAACAGCAGAGGCTCATTTCTTAAAGTTAAAAATTCATTTCTCAGATGAAACCAGAACCGGTCTGATGTGAAGCCGATCGCAGATCTGATGTCACTGCTATCGGGACCAAACAATCCTTTTCTTTTTGATGCCTCAGGGCTCATGTTGGTGCCTTTAGACTTACAGACAAAGGGTAAAGTCAAACTATGTGGCTCCTACTGGATTGTTGTCAGTAAGAAATGGACCCAAATGGCTCTTTAAGTGTAAAGGTTTGCAGACCCCTGGACTAGAACAAAATGTCCAAAAGTGAAAACGATTGCCATGACATATTAGTCCAAAACCAACATGCAAACAGTTTCCCTCTGGATAAACGATTCTTCAACATTCATGAGCTCTGAGAAGTCAAGCCAGGACATAATCTGGGATTATGTGATTGCTTTCATTTTTCCTTTCAAACTTGAGAAAGTTACAAAATACTTTTGATAAATTATGACAACCATTTTGGGATTTATGTTGCTGTTTAATTAGATATTTATGATAAATTCTTAGCAAAGAACTTTTTTTTAGATGTTTTGTTCACCTTTCGGGAAATCCCTTCACAATGAATCAGCTGTCACTGATTCGCACAGGTGATTTGGTTGTTTTTTTTTTTTTTTTACCCCGGATGCCCTTCCTGACAAAACCCTGGCTCTTATCCAGACTCTAAAAAACACCTCAGACATGTTCCATTTTGTTGGTCATTAATTTTTGTAGCCGTACCTCCGCAGGTCCGTGTCACGACGGCAGAAACGAGAGCAAAGACAATGGAAAGGTTCAAGCCCTTTTATTCTTATATTGCCAGACCAAAGTAACCAAAAGAAGATGACATACAATGATGTGACATACACAAATATATTAAGAAACAGGTGAAGCATTAAACACACTATATACAAATGTGAAAACAAACACATACCATAAACGACACACCGCAAAACCAGAAACGGCCAAGTGTTACATCCCAAACACACACCTGTTCTCCTTATATACCGCACCACGCCCCCGAACCAAATCCCCATTGGTCACATTATTACCCCCGTTAGATGTCACCGATGTTTCGACTTTAGCAAAGAAAATCTTCTGTTTTTTAGTCTGCATTTTCAGCATTTCAGATAGCAGAGAGTCAAACCTGACATGGAAATGTCCTGAGACGTAGATGTTCTGTTATGAACAAAAATGTATGAGTGTTTTTGCTTGTTTCTTTTTTCTCTGGGCAAATTTTCTGGTGAAAATGGAATGCTTTCTAAATTTCATTTTTGTATTTGCACAAAAAGTTAATCTGACAGAACGGAGTCTTGTTTCACATTTATTAATGACAATATCAATTGTCAAATACCTCATGATAATACTCCTTTCTTTGAGTTTAAGGAATCAGTCCTACAAGGAATGTGTTTCAAAAACCAACTGAAAATCTGAAATAAACCATAGTCTACTAAAAACCTTAGATGAATTTGATTTAAAAAATTGGGTAAGTGCACGTCAATGTTAGCAATAAGAGAGCATGATGAAGGCAGAATTCCTAAAACGTTATATAAAGTAGAAAATATTAGTGAGTTATACAGCAGAGAGAGAAGAGAAAGCAGGAATATCAGTAACTCACAAACACAATTACACAACACAATTCCATTTTTTTCTTTGAAGCACAGCATCACATTCCGTGTAATTGAAAGAGTAACCGCTAGAGTGCGCCCGTGTGCTGCATTTATACACGGTTACCTCGGCAACGGACTGTCAACAGCGGCAGCTCGTTTTCCTCGTGGACTCATTGTTAGGAAACAAAAAACAAAAAATGTCTCAGTTTGATTTGGAAAGAGTGATCCAGAATATAGTCGGTGAGCTCGTGCAGGAGTGCACGAGGCGGCGGCAAGTGCTGACAGAGACTCTGGTGGCGTTTATGGTCAGTAAACCCGGAGAAGACTGCCGTCTCCTGGACATATCTTCACCAGTTTGTTCTACACGTCTTTAGGTGAAAGCTGTCATGCTGGACCCAACAAACGGCTTTGATGTTGACGGAAAACTCCCCGAACAAGAGATGGAGAAACTGAAAGAGGTTCATGTTTTTGTTTGTTTGTTTGTTTGTTTGTTTGTTTGTTTGTGATGGTCGAGCAGCTGCTTGAAGGTGTAAAGCCCCCTCTCTCTTGTTGCAGCTTTGTCTGGAGAAACTGCTGGCACAGAGCAGCCTGTCACGTGACAGCATCAACATGCAGCTGTATTTCCACATGAATTACACCTCTCAGCGTCAGTATACTCCCAACTTTTCCTTGTATGTTTCTCCAAATTAAAAAAGAAGAAGAAAGTGTTCATTGATACCACAGGTTTCATTTTGTGGTTGATGAATACTCAGTATTTTTTTTTTTTTTTTCAATTTTTTCAGCCTCTCAAAGGGTCAATCCAGATTTGGATGACATTTTACGCCCCACTATCATAATTCAAATGATCCACATACAAAATAAAAACATACATATAAATATAAAAAGCCAAATGTACTTGAGACCAAATCTGTAAAAACTATATGACAAAATAATATTTTTCCCCCCTAAAATGCATATTTTCCATGTCCCACTCTTCCTAATGTCCAGATTCAATCTCAAGCAAAACAGTTAAAATTACTTTTGAAAGGAATCTTTTTTGTATTATATTAGGGCCCCTTGTAACTGTTGGAACGTTTGTTATAACATGCAAGATATTTAAAATTAAATGTATTTTCTATGGAGTGTGTTTTATAACCTTATTTACTTAACTTTGTCCTCAGAACTACTAGCTTCTTTTTTTTATAACTTTATTTTTATTAGTTTTTGTTACATGAACACAAATCCCTAACAACATCACAAAAAAAGGTCAATTCTAGGTGCTTCGTATGTCTATCTGTTATACAGTGTGCACTTTTTCCACTTTCGGTGTAATTGTGCCTCTTGTAGTTTTAGTCTGTATGTTATTATTTCCATTGAGTATATATTGTTGATTGTTGATGTCCATTGCTCCTTTGAATGGATCTCTGCAGTGCCCCAGTTCCTGGTTATTGTTTTTTTGGCGGCTGGTGACGTAACTTTAAATAAATATTTGTCACTTTGGTGGATTGAGTTCCCTGACAACATGTACAGATAAAACAATTCTGGCAACAAAGGAATTGCGTATGCAAGCACGTTGCATGTGAGATCCCCCACCATCTTCCAAAAACCTGTTACGTTCTGACATTTGCAAAATACATGAGAATGGAAACAACTAGGGTCTATTCCTAAAGGTTTCTAACCCTGTGACCTGCAAAAACTGGTAACAGGATTGCATCAGGTTTTATCAAGCTTTTGTCCATTTATAAGCTGCCATTGATGAATATGAAGCAGAAAATTGTCAAAGTTAGCGTCTACTTTTCATGAATTCTGAAGCCCACATGTCTTTCAGCTCTGCAATGACCCGTAGAGTTTCTCTTTAAAGGCAGATACAACTAAAAGATTTTGTCTTTGCAGGTGAGTTTCTCAAAGAAATCCACGTGGGCCTGGATGCTCGGCTGAGCCTGCTGAGTCGGCAGATCACAGACAGCAGAGTGGAAACCAGCCGAGCGTCTGCAGCTGTGTACAGCAGGATTCTTTCTTACATCTTACTGCACTCTTCCATGGGTTCCCCCACCGATGCGGACAGCAAACAGGAAGCTGAAGGTCTGACTCTGTCCTGCGATCTACTCAGAAGTGCAGCGCTTCTTTTGCATAAACTGCATTAAGGCCTTCACTTTGGCCTCTGGACCAACTTTACACACAGCTTGAACTTGCTCTCTTTGGTAAAAACTGTTTTTCATGACGCTGAATTGGACTAATTTCGATGTACTCCGGATTCTTTTTTCTTTTTTTTAGAACAGAAATTCAGGTATTGGTTGGAACTTATTGTCTAAAATGTATTTTGTTTTGCTCTATCACGCCAAAGAAAAGCACAAACATGAGACAGAAGGCTAAGCATAGCACGAAACATCCACAAGCATCGCAGTAAACATCTGAGCTTACATCTGTTGTGACAACCCGTAAAGCTACTTTCACATCGCCCTTGGGTGGCCGCTTCCAATGCAATGTCTGTGTGAACGCACGATTTGGCTTTTCACTCTCAAAACACTCATGTTCGCGCCCATTTCTACGCCCGTTTTCTTGTATTTGCATACAAAATGTGTGACCAATGAACATACTTTGAAAGTTAAACCAGGTTATATTTTTCCCATTTAGAGACTCAGGTGTGATAGTGACATATGGATGGCGTCCCTTTTAGTTCAAAACAAAGAAAAAGCTTGGAGCTGGCGGACATGCGCTAGTAAACAGTAGGAAAAGAAGAAGAAGAAGCCCCTCCCGGCGCATGCAGTTTGAAGATCATGGACTGAATTCCTGTTCAAGAACCCGCGTTTAGCTCATTTCAGAACGGGCGTCAAATGTCTGGTGTGGACGTAGCTTCAGATGAGAATCAGCTAACAAGGAACTTCCTGCAGTATTTCTGACCAAGAATGTTAAAGTTTTGATGTCTGAATTCATCCCAGCACTATAGAGTGCATTTGCCAAGTGCTGTCTGAATCTACAATTCCAAAATCGAATTCCCACAAGTCCCTGCAAAAAACCAGTGTGCAACTAGATCGACAAATAAAGACCACAATGCAATGCGTTGGAACAATTTTTGCCGAAAAAATGTGTTTATATATTTTAAATAAACCATCAGCGTTTTTATGTTTTTATCTTGCAAAACGCTCATATTAATGAGATTTTTTTCCCCTTTTTTTTACTTTATTATTATTATTTTTGTATTATTTTTATTTTTAATTAATTAGATTTCAACTTCGGGAAATCGATGACGTCATATCAGGCGCTAAAAAAAAAAAAAGTAGTGAGCGTGGTGTCTGAATTGCTTTTAAAATTCAGAGCACTACATAGTGCCGCACTACGTAGTATTTTAGTAGTCGGGGTTAAGGTGGGAATTTGGTCAAAGCCTTAAAGCCTTTTTATTTTTCATTTAAAGAAAAAAAAAGCTAAGCAATAATCATAGATAGATAGATAGATAGATAGATAGATAGATAGATAGATAGATAGATAGATAGATAGATAGATAGATAGATAGATAGATAGATAGATAGATAGATAGATAGATAGATAGATAGATAGATAGATGATGACTTTATTAATCCCACAATGGGGAAATTTCATATATCTGTGGCAGCAAAAGGGCTGCAGTGGTTAGCGCTCTTGCCTCACAGCAAGAAGACCCCGGTTCAAGTCCCGGCTGGGGGACATGAAAAACACAAAGTCAATGTGGGACCTTTCTGTGTGGAGTTTGCATGTTCTCCCCGTGTATGCGTGGGTTTTCTCCGGGATCTCCGGCTTCCTCCCACCCCCCACCAAAAACATGCTTCATAGGTTAATTGGCAACTCTAGATTGACCGTGACCGTGAGTATGAGTGTGAGAGTGAATGGATGTGTGTTTGAGTATATTCTACCCTGCGACAGGGTCCTGCCTTCGCCCAAGTGGCCGGGATAGGCTCCGGCAGCCCCGTGACCCCGAAAGGGAAAAACGGTACAGAAAATGAATGAATGTGGAGGCAAAAACGACATTCAGAAACAATCTATACAATATAACATTAAAAAATGACATTCATATTAAATTATTAAGAATATTAAATTATTAAAAATTATAGTTACAATTATTATTGAAATTATTATCGAAAATGATATTCATATTGAATAAATATGATGATATGATATGATCATCATCATATCATGATGATGTCTATTTAACTTTCATCCTAAAATCAGAAAATAAATATTAGATCTGCACTTTGCTTACAAAATTTTGGAGCAGAGGCATTGTTCATTTGATGACATGTATGAATTGTCCAACCTTTTTTTGTCCTAGCTGCCCTTCAGAGGATTTTTCCTCAGTCTGAGCTGAGGTCCTTCATGATGCTGCCGAAGAAAAAGAAGGAAGAGCAGCTCCGGAGGCTCGCCATCATCTCCACAGGGATTCGGCTCGTCAACAAAAGCAACCAGAACAGAGAGGGGGAGTTGGACGTCCGAGAACTCAGTACAGTCTCTTTCACTCTCTTACTTATTTAAATCAAGTCTGCTCAGATCACTGCTGACCTTGTTCTCCTTAAATTTGAACGTTTGATTTCAGTTCATTTTTATATTTACAACAGTATCCTCTGAAAAATTCAAACTTGTTTGAGTCTTAAAGGCAGCAAAAATATCCTATTTTATCATAAGTCCACAACAGTACAACTGTCCTTACGTCTTGACCATATTCATCATAAAGTAAGTCTAGAAATATACATTTTAAGATTCAATTATCTCAACAATGATATGTACATTTTGAGTTAAAATAAAGTTTCGACTTTTCTCAAATCAAGTACGTCTGTTTCTTGTAACAAGGGCTCTCACAAATAAAACGTAAAAAAGGTAATAAAACACTGGAGATATTGTGCCTGAATTATATGTTTTCAAGATAAAATGACTCGACATGATATATCAGATTTATTGTGATCAAAACATATTGTGAGACCTTATTAAAAGGTTGATGGCAATTTTAGTCTTTTACCAAGTGTGATAAGATATTAAAACTGGAACTAGTCAAAAATTATTTGTGTTTTTACAGTGTAAACAAATGGAGGTTTGATGATCTTTAAAGACCCACTTCAGTGAAACTGGAGTTTTTAGTGTTTTTAACGTGTTTTTGTAGAGTTTTTCTGTATTTGAGGCCATACATAAAACAAGTTAAGATTAATGTTGCATTTCTGAGTATTCCTTTTTTTAAACCCTGGTGAATCGGGCGCAGATGCAAAAATACCCTTTGAAAAACACAATATTTATGACCGTAGAAAATACTAGTCCAAAATACAGCTTGTATGGCCTGGCACAGGCTCCCAGCTCTGCTCCATTCTCATGCATCACTTGCAGACAAACAGATCCATGAACGTCTTTGTTTTCTTCGTCTGAGCTGGAATCTGGATCCAAACTGTACGACTAGACAGCTCCAATATTGCTGCCATTTTTGTTGCACCCTTAATGTTAGGTTGGGGCTGTGAGGGGCTTTAAGCTAGTGGGAGAGTGTAAACAGAGGGTGTATACATGCTGGGTGACAAGAAGTGAAGGGGTGCTGGGGTTGCTAACGGTCCCGCCCACAACTCAGAGGTGAATTTCTAAAGAACTCCTGCTGCTCTGCAGAAACTCTGTCCTAGTAAACAACACAGGTTTCGTGATTTTGTCAAAAACGGCATAACAATAACTAATAGACCACTGGAAACGCTTTAAAAATAGACCAAAAGATGATCAGAGTGGGACTTTAAACAAAACTTTCCTTTTACTCTCTTGCCTCTTGAAAACACAGGAGTGTACTTCAGGTCATGATCATCAATTTCTTCTGGCATTCTTTCCTTAGTGCCCACTGTCCTGAAAGACGCCCTCTCATCCACCGGAGAAACCCTCAGGAAGGAGCTGAGCGAGACCCAGACTTTAGCCTGGAAATTCACGGCTGTCCTGGAGAAACTAACACAGTGCAAGAGTCAGAGCAGACTCAGCAAAGATGCCGTCATCCTGCTCCAACAGGCTCTCTACAATGTCAGGACTCATGAAGGCTTTCTCAAAATCTTACTGGTAAAGTATCCAACAGAAATGACCAACACTAACCAATAGATCAGTGATTACACTTTTAGTGCACTGAAAGTGTTTATTTTTGTTCTAGCTGAGGTCCACACGAGTCCCTGTCAAGTCCGGGTCAAGTCTCAAATCTTGAAGACCAAAAGTATAAACTGTCTAAACCTAGCTAGCATAAGTTGGTGTTTTATCCCTCTTTCTTTGGGCACACGTCAGCTTTAAATGGAAGGAAACAGTAGAAAAATGTGAATGTATTCATTTTTAATTCATTTGAATTTAGTTTCTTTAGATTATTTTCTTCTCTGGGAAAGAACTTGTCAGAGAGGAACTTTGAGGAAGAGAAAGTAGTTAGGAGTACAGGCTGTCCAAGAGGAAGACAACCTTACCAAAGATCCTCTTCTGAAGTGATGAAGCTGCCTTACCTTCCAGCCAGGATTTGTGTGACATGTGCTTCACCTTCAGACTGATGCGTGCGCGTGTGAAAAGGTGGTTGAACTCCTTCAGGCTGATCTCTCGTCCCAGCTGAAGATCCTGGGGGAAACTCTGAAGCCCTCAGGAGCTCCACCAGCTGCCAGAGTCATCGTGAGTGTTTCCATTTGCTGTTCTACTGTTTGAGAAGAATTTTTCTTTTGGTTCGGCCCCATATAGAAATGCCAGGTTTAATACTCAGGCCTTCAAGTGCTTTCTTAAAACATTATGGGATATTTGCTGGTCTAGAAATAGAGCTACATGCAGAAAGCTTTGTTTGAGGAGCGGTAGATGAAAATGAAACTGGGAAGTTACGTACACACCGGGCTTTTGACGCACTTTCTGGAACCAAGAGGACGTAGCTGCAGACTTTAATGTCCAGAACTGTAAGTCCTTGACCAGAGCCATATTGCAAAAAAGAAACAACGTTATTTTAACTAGCAGCACTTATAGTTGTGGTTTTCCCCATTCTAGGCTTTAATAAATGTTTAACAATTCTGAACACTTTTGGAGTAGGGTTAGGGACAGGGTTGGGGTAAGTTCTATCATTTCTGCCTCCAGCCGATGATGTCAGGGGCCATTTTGTCTGCAGCATGGTCTACTCTCTTGAATCTGCGTTTAGCCCGTGGTGTTCACATTGAGTTAGCAGGGAGGGGTTTTTACTTTTTCTTGTGCTAATGTTTCCTAGCGCATGTCTGCCACCAACAACTGGAAGAGGCTTGCTGCGAAATGTTGAAGTGTTGCAAATCTGGTGACTCTTCCTCCACGCTTTATCTTTCACAGCTCTGTTCTGATAAAGACTTTGTATCATGAAATTCCGGCCGAGCTACAACCACAATTCATTTCTCCTCCATAATCAACCTTTAAATGATTGGTATTACCGTGTGTGAACTAACGGGACATCATCCATACGTCACAACCAAATTCGAGTCCCTGATTGGTCAAAGTTCAACCAATTGTGCGCTCAGTGGCGACGCGTTTTCTTTTTTTCCATAGAGCCCGAAATTGAGTGAATGGAGAATTTTGAACGTTGAAGCCCAAAATCCACATTTACACGCGTTCTAACAGACTTTTCTTTGGAAGTGGCCGGTTGAACGCATGTCGCAGAGGGCAGCTAAACGTAGCTTAAGACAACAAAAAGTAAGGCTTAGGAATCCTTAGACTCCGCCCCTTTGATTCTTAACGAGACACATGTTGACGCAGATAGATAACTTTAATTATCCCCAATGGTTAAAACAGCTCTCCTGCAAGAACAGATAGAAGACATGACGGATGCAACATTTTTACACGACGGTAAAAAACTGTGTGCGAAAAAATACATCAAATAATTACCTAAATAAATTAAATAAATGTGGTGCTGGCAGGACGATCAGAAGGACTCAAAGACAAAATCTTTGTCACATAGAGAAGCTTTTTGTCTTTAATAAAAAGCCTTTCTTTCACGTGTTCCTTGTTCTTCAGTCTTCATTCAAGGCCCTGTCATCAACGTGGTCTCGCCTTCTGGATGAGGCAGAGCTCCTGAACTTCCTTCACAATATCACAGTGAATCTTCATCCATTCGTGGCCTCTCAGGCTGAGGTTTTCTCTGAAGCGGAACTGGACGGCCTGCAGGAGGCAGCAGAGGTGAAGAGCGATGAGCAGAGGCTGGCAGAGTCCTCTGGTATGTCCGACAGGCTTCCTACATGCAGCTTAGTGAATCAAGCTTCAGCCCGACGTTTCTTAGACGATCCCGTTCTTTCTTGCCTTCCAGGTGAGCAGATTGATCCAGCCCAAGCAGAGTCAAGGGAATGGCTCATGCCTGAAGCAGCGTCCAACTGCAGTGAACTGCCACTTCAATATAGCGGTTTCTGTGGTTACACACTGGTGAACAGTGACGGCCTTCTGCTTCCAGGTAGCCATGAAACAGTTTTTCTGCTATTTTCTTCTGTCAAAATGCAGCAGATGACTAAAAGAACCCTTACACCGGAACTCATGCAGGAGTTTTGATTATCAGGCAACATAAAGGAGAGAACTGACAACTTCATCACCTGAAAGCATCTCATGAAGCTGCAGGTTGCATTGATGTTACAGATTATCTGAGTTGTCATTTTGGTACCTTCATGTGACCAAGGTACCGTCAGTGCAGAGTGGAACCACCAACACAAAAATGGCTGAGACAATAAAAGCTTGTAAAAAAAAATGCAATTTAATTAACAATTTAAACTCTAAAAATGCAGTTTTACTCTGATTAACAGTACACAGAACAAACAATAAGAGGGAGATGCAGGAATAAAAACAGGAAGGCCGAGCCGACCGCCTGTGCAGGAGGGGAGGGAAAGAGAGAGGCCGTGGTCTAAGCCAGTAAGAGGCAACGCACCTCACTCCACTCCGTGCTGAAAACAACTAAAACAAACCCACACAAGATAAGGAAAAAAAACATGCCAAAGAAACTTCCACTACACACTAAAAGGGAAAAATAATAAACAAATACAGTGAGGGAACTGGAGTGAGGAAGACGCTGCCACCAGGGGCCCCCCTCACCAACACCACACGCACTGGCGCCCGACTCAGACCTGTAAATCAATAAAAGAAATCAGAGTCAACCACACAATAAGTACAACATCACTCTAAAAGCACATTAAAATGTATAAAAAGGGTGGGTAAAGAACACGCAGTGGCTCAGGACATCTGCAACATCTCCAGACGCTTACAGCATCTAGTTAAAAGAGCAGAGTATGAGTAAAAAATGTAATCTACATCCTCCCAACAAAAGGAGCTTCAGCCATACATACCACCATGCAGGCAGGCAGCCACTGTCTGTCCACTCACTCCCTGTTTCTTATATAGGGACAGACACAGCTGTACCAAATCCCCAATCAGCAGGGCTGCACCTGTCACAGGCAGACCTGCCGGTTACATTCAGAAAAAGCCAACTGTGTCTCCCATAGGATTGATTGTGTCTCATTCATTTTTTTTCATTTATTTTCTCGGGGCTGCCGGAGCCTATCCTGGCCACTTGTGGGCGAAGGCAGGGGACAACCTGGACAGGTCGCCAGTCTGTCACAGGGTAGAATGTCAACAATCACACAGCCATTCACTCTCACACTCCCACCTTGGGACTATTTAGAGTTGCCAATCAACCTATGAAGCATGTTTTTGGATGGTGGGAGGAAGCCGGAGGTCCCAGAGAGAACCCACGCATGCACGGGTAGAACATGCAAACTCCACACAGAAAGGTCCCCCGTTGATGTTCTGTTTTCACGTCCCCCAGCCCAGGACGGAGGCCTTCTTGCTGTGAGGCAAGAGCGCTAACCACTGTGCCACCGTGCAGCCCTGATTGTGTCTCAATATAAAACAATTATGTGAACAATAACTAGTCTAAACATTTGTGTGAAACCTCCTCCAAACTTGGCCTGCAGGCACTCATGGCACGACCGTATGAGAATAATGTCAGAGGGATAAACCAGAAACTGTTATTTATTATGTCCCACAGCAGTCCAGGGGGGTATTCCAGAAAGCAGGTTATGCTAGCTCCCACGGTAAGTTTGAGGCTAAGGAAATTGATAACCTCAGCTTTCGGTTCCAGAAATGGAGGTATGTCTCAGGGTAGGTCAAGTTGCCATGGCAACTCATGCTCTGAACATAACCTGGTCCGGAGCAGGTTTAGTTGAAGCTTAGTTTGTTTTGAGAGGGGTGAAGCAGCATGGCGTGTCCATTTGAAGATGATTTAGTGGATGAAGAAGCTCAGATAATACTTTTTCCACCGTGAGAGGCTGATAGGACCACATATGGATGTTGGAAAATTAAACTTTTTACTTTGATCTAACTTAATTATTTGCTTCAGTTAAGAGAAATCATTTTTTTGTTAAGTCACCTGAAAAATAACACATAGTTTTCAGACAATTATTTTCCTTTCATTCAAATTAATTCAATTAAGTAGGTGTAACTTTGGTGCTGCTGTTAGATCGGCACCGCAAGGGATTGTGGGATACCATTCCCTTTGCCTGTCTGGATGGATTTGGGTTGAAGTGTGGCTTTTTGACTAAATATGTTTAGCTGTTTTACTGTGTTTTGCTGAGTTATTTTGTCCTACTGTGCTTATGTCTCTGCACAACGAGTGAGAGTGAAGGAGAGGATGATGAGTTTTTATAGCACCCCTAAACTCTCATTCTGCAAGTACATTGATGGGAAATTCTTTAATTAATTTTTGCAATCCGTGCATTTTTTACCGTCCTTTTTATTGTTACAAAAAATTCGCATATTCATCGGCTCAAACTTAGACATATGAGAGTTCAATATATATATATATATATATATATATATATATATATATATATATATATATATATATATATATATGCGTCACAAGGAAAATGGAAACATGATCAGAAATTCGTGGGTTTACTTTGTCTGTTGATTTTCTCCAAGCAGAAATTCTTTTTTTTGATGATGCAGCCGTGTATCTTTTTTGTTGGACGTATAATCTTCATACGCCGTTATTAAAATCTCAGACTCCATCTCACTTCCGTCTCAAGTGTCGCGCTTTCTTTTTTTTCTCCACGCGTTTCCATGGTGACTCCAGAAATCGGCGATCTGTTGAGAATGTCTTTATGTACACGACGTGCACGTGCGTTAACCCAGGGTTACCAAGTCGAGCGTAATTACGCCAACTCATATCCGATCTTCTGGAACCGACATACCCAGAGTAAGCAAGTTCAGGCGGATTTCAGCCAGAGTTCAGGATTAAAGTCAGGCTAGTTTAAACATGCTTCCTGGAATACCCCCCTGGACGGCAACAACCACATTGTTTTTGCAATTCTTTTTTTCTTACTGTGACTTTAAGGAAAATATTTTGTTTGTGCCACATACTCAAAAACATACTCAACATTTGAACCTAGTACCCGGTTAAAATTAATTTTGGGGATTTTGAATGACCCCCCCCCCCCCTCAAAACAAAATGATGACAACACATCTTATAGGGCTGAAAAGATAAAAACAATCAAAATCCACTAAATAAACCAAAAAATGCATGTTGGGATATCCAAAGAAAGTTTTGAAATTATTATGGGATGGCCACAGGATTTTCGGCGTGGCGGCCATGTTGTGAGAAAGGGTCAAAGTTATCGATTTTTACATTTTTCCACATTATGGGAAAAAAAAATTACGTTCAAGTGGTCTTCAGAAAACGTCATAGACACGCCGCCAGGTCAAGTCTACACCCACAACCAACGTTATTTTACCTTTGACCTCGGAAACAGGTTGCTCTCTTCATATTTCAAAAAACAAAAAAAGAAAAATCATCTGTCAGACCAGCCATAACTTTAAACTCCGATCCATCCCCTCCTTACTCCTCAAGCATCATAGGGAAGCTGCTTGGTAAAAGTTAGTGGTTTTAAAATGTGTTGGTTTTAAACGGCATTAGCGTGGTGAGCTTGCAAATGTGGTCTTCCACTGTTCTTCGCATATTTTTACCAGAACGTTGTGAACATTTAATACAGGAATGCTGGATGAAGCTGAACAAAACAGTGACTATATGTGCGCTTGGTTAGCAAAAAACAAACTAATGGACTTCTGCAGATTCTTCAAAAATTTACATAGATGTGTTCGTCATCCGCAGGTGACCCAAAAAAATAAAATAAAATGGTTGCTATGGAGATAAAACCAACAGAAAAGCTGCCATCTGATCAGGGTGGCAGGGGCAGAGCGGAAGAGTCAGGGCTTTCAGCCAATGAGGGCGCGTCAGGAGGGGGCCACGAGGGCGGGGGTTGTTATCGCCCCCGGACCGTACAATGCCACTCGCTGATTTAATTTGAGTTTATATCTTCAATCAACAACATGCTGTTAGTCTTTTAGTGATTAATGAAAATCTCTGTAACTGTCTCTTTTTTTCAAGTTTTCCTTTGTTTTTTTAGCACAAATGTGTTGTGATAAGTAAAGATTTTTCATCTAAAGCAGATGCTGGAAAAACGCAATGAGAAGCAGCTTCTGTTTAGAAGTCTGTGTAGTTTGCAGGATTTAGAGAGGAGCTCTCTCTTTTAGGAAATCCACACATTGGAGTCCTGAAGCACGAGGGAAAGCTCTACGCTTTCAGCTCCAAAGAAGCCGCCCTGAAGTTTGCCTCCAGTCCAGATGCTTTTGCTGCAGAGGTGGTGGAAAAAGCCAAACGCTCTCCTGAGCTCATTCACCTTCTCAACCTCCATCAGCAGCTCTCCTGGATCAGTCCATTCTCTGAGGTTGGCAGCTGCTCCAGAACAACACAGAATACTGTTGATGTGTTTGCCTGAAGGAAAACAGATTTTTATCTGTGCTTTTTAGGTGAAGCGAGAGGAGGTTCTGTTGACAAAGACCTTTAAATGTGACAGTGGGACACAGACAGACATCCACCCAACAGAGACAAACATTGATAAGTCGTACGAGTGGAATGAATGGGAGCTTCGGCGAAAAGCTCTCAAACTGGTAAGTTTACAAACAGGTTCTGCCTGGATTTTGCATGTGAGGGCCTCTGCTGCTTTCCTACTATGACGAGCTGTTTTTTAAACGGACAAACGTTTTCCGAATCTGGACCTGCAGGTGAATCTGCGAACAAAAGCGACACACTCGTGTCAGACGGACAAGAGCCACATGAGGCGGGAAAACGTCACTCAGACCTGGCTGCAGAAGGACGCCGGGTGCCAAAGCAAGAAAGACAGTGGCAGCAGCGCCGCCATGCCTCACATCTACCTGGCAGGTCTGACTGGACAAAGAGAGGCTCAGGTGGTCAAAGTGAACCTGTCCAAACCTCCTTATGAAGAGTGAGGTCTGCAGCAGCATTTACCTCAATAAAATTCACTGTTTCTAAGTTGCTTTTTATCTAATACTTTATGTATGCATCTTTTTAAAAATAGATATAAAACGTATTTTTGGGAGTCTAAGTTGCGTTTTTTTTTGCATAGTTTGGCAGGGGGTATGACTTGTATATGATTTTCCTAGATAAATAAGTTCATTGGTTTGTTATTTTTCCACTAACAGTCAAAAACCAACATGGGGGAGAATCTGATTGTTTTCCTCCTGAACTTGACCATACTTGTTTTATTTCCATCAAGACAATGATAAAAAGAGATGGAAAACTGGAAAAGACTGAACAATCTCATGAAGCCAGACACGGAGGCGTGATTATTACCCATGTTTCTGTAGAGCTCTTTAAAATAATAGCAGTAGCTTTCAGCTGCCAGAACTGTCAGTAATTTTAAGACTCTTTTAAAAACACATCTTTTTACTCAGGCTTTTAACTCCAGTGAGCATATCTAGTGGGCCAGCTTGTTCATTTTATTAATCTTATTCTTTTATTGTTTTATTGTTTTATTGCTTTTATTGTTCAATTGATTTTATTGTTTTATTCCTATTGTTTCTTTATTGCATCGTATTGTTTGTGATTTTAGTTGATTTTATGTTAGGCACTTTGGTTGCCTTGGCTTTTATAAGTGCTATACAAATAATAAATTGATTGAATTGATTGATAGCTTTCAATAATAGTAGTGGGCACTGTCTCCCCCACCCCAGCTGAGGACAAAGGACTCCTAACGACCTGAAACCATGTAGTCTAAGTTGACAGTAGCGTCCAGTTTCAGGTCTGACTCTTCCCCCATGAGCACATACAAACCAGCTCTTAGACCAGCTATTTCAGAATTGACAAAGGCTTTTGGATAAGAGGTGAAACATCTTCCACTTTAAAAACCAAGTCCAGATGACAACCTTTAAACCTACTACTATGATGGTATCTATACCTGGATGAATGAGAGTCTTCATAGACGTCTTTAAAATAAACAGACCTGATCTCTCAATATCATCCGTTTCTTCCATACAATGTAAACGAGATATACAGTCTATGGTTCCATATAGAAAAGAGGCTAAAACATTTTGATGGTAGTTCCTCCCACACACGGTGGGAACGTGTCATATATGAACACATTTTTGGTGTCCAGCAGCAAATCTGAGGCACGTTAAAGGAAAGATGGCGGATGTGAATTTGACATGCAAATCGCATTTGCTTTGAATGCAGCATTTTCTGGAATTAGTTGTTTAGATGCATTACACTTTTCTCTGAAAAATTTCCCACCTATATTCCTGTGAGAATGATAGATGTAATTATATAATCATACATGATTTTTTTTTCATTGTGCACCATCCAAGTAAAATAAATACATAAAAAGGTACAAAGTCAATCATACAAAAACTTTGACTTTTTTTCCCCTCTTTCTTGAAAGAAGCCAAAAACTAAAAGAATGGTGTTTCAGTCCATTAACCATTTTGTTCATGAGCAAGGCATTAAAGAAGATCGCTTTTCTCAGTGTTTTGTCCCTGTGAGTCAGCAGGCAGAGGGTTTAAAAATGGAGTCCATGTTGTAAAAAATATCTCCTCCCTTTCTTCCACAACTGCATGTAACCTCTCATGAGGCACATCTGTACCAAAGAGTGGCAGTGGGAGGGGACTCCTTTATCCAATTGAGCAAGATACATTTCTGAGCGATCAAGAGAAGTTCCTCCAGACGCTAATGATGTGTCGAAGGAATCTGTCGTTTTTTCGAGGGACGCCCCAGCGGGAAGACACCTGGATCCTTCTTGAGTTTTAGTTTGAAGATCTCCCTGATCACAGAGGAAATGTGCGTCCAGAATCTAGAAATGTTCCTACATTCCCAAAAACAGTGAAAATATGTTCCTCTCTCCAAATTACATTCTAAGCAGGAAACAAAAGCTGACCTTTATGAGTTGCAAACTCAATAAACTAGAGGCCAAAATACATTTTGTCTTTTTTCAGTCATACACTGACTTTGGTCTTACCTTTTATATTTGTCTTTAAAAAACCCTAATTTAGATCAACTCCATACATCCTTGATCAACAAGAATTTGCTTAATAAATCACTTTTATTCTATTTACTGTACTGCTTTTCTGTGATGTCTGTTTTATTTAAAACACTTCATTAGAATTGTAATTAATTCATTCTATGTGAACATGGAGACTCATGCATTGTTGTAGATTTATTGAAAATGATAACCTTTTTAATAATATTTGAACAGCTGCACAGACAGAATTAACCATCAGGTATAAACCTTATTGTTTGGTGACAGACCGTCCAAACCGCAGAGTGGAAGAGTGCGGTCAGAGGGCTATTTTAAAACTCCCCATGTGTAATGTGAGGGTGGGGCAACTGTAACCTGAGACAGCTGCCATGTTCATGTGGTGAGTCCTAGTCAGAGTATTAACATTAATGTTTGCCGAGCATGTCAAAGGTGCAGCTGAAACGCAAAGTCAGCTTGTGCATCGATGACACCAAAACAAAGCTCCACAGCCTCAGTCAGGACATCTGGAGCTGCCCTGAGCTGGCCTACCAGGAGGTCCAGTCTCACGACAGACTGGTGGCCTTTTTCCATCAGGAGGAAGGCTGGCGGGTCGACAGCCACTTCAAACTGGACACAGCGTTCAGGGCCTGTTGGCACTCTGCAGGCGTAGCTCAGGGTCACGAGGTCAGCCTGGGTTTCCTGTGTGAGTATGACGCCCTGCCTGGGATTGGCCACGCTTGCGGACATAACTTGATAGCTGAGGTTGGAGCTGCTGCAGCTATCGGCCTCAAAGCCGCGCTGGAAGGTGACCGCAAACTCCCCGTCCAGGTGAAGGTAATGCTAACTGAAAGTACTACTCTGACGGCAGAGGAGTGACCGGACAGGATGACTGCGGTGAGAGGCTTTGACAGGACTGGTTCCTCCACCACAGGTGACAGTGCTGGGGACTCCAGCGGAGGAGGATGGTGGAGGGAAGGTCGACATGTTGAGGGAAGGAGCGTTTGAGGGTTTGGATGTGGTTTTCATGGCTCATCCATCAAAGGAGGATGCCACATACCTCCCCTGTGTGTCCGAGCAGGAGTAAGCTTTATCTCAGCATAAAGATGTTGCTGTACCGCATGTGAATCTCATGCACTCATAGGGCATTGTTATACAGTAATAAAGCATCAGACATCTTTAATGTTTTAGTGTTACAGTGAAGTATCACGGGAAGGCAGCTCATGCCTCAGCCTACCCCTGGAAGGGCATCAACGCTCTGGATGCGGCTGTGCTTTGCTACAACAACCTGTCTGCTTTCCGACAGCAGATGAAACCCGACTGGAGAGTCCACGGTGAGGAGCTTCATCCCGTGTGGCTCTCTGCTCTGTGGCAGCTCTGATTCTCTCCTGCTGCGCTCCTCAGGCATCATAAAGAACGGGGGAGTGAAGCCCAACATCATCCCTGACTTTACTGAACTGGAGTATTATCTGAGAACCCCGTCAAGAACTGAACTTCCCATCCTGAAGGCCAAAGCCGAGAGCTGCTTTCGCTCAGCGGCCATGGCAACGGGCTGTGAGGTGAGAGACGAGTCAGATCCAAAGGTTTAGAAAATCTGGTGAAAAACATGGGAATTGAAAATATCCATCAAGACCCTTGAAAATGCAAAGTGAACCAAAATAATCTTCTACATTTGCCTGGATTGTGATTGTCTGTTTCTTCCATCTTCATGGAATCCTACATTTTTGGTAAAAAGTCATTCCTATCTCTTACAAACTTAGAGGAAAGAATATTAGTGGATAATATGATAGAAAAGCTGCAGCGGGTGTACAGTTTTTGCACATTTAAATCAATACTTTAGTCTGAAGTCACGAGTTTTAATGCCCAGACACATCATTGAAGTATCTCTGGATTGTTGCTAAGGTGCAGGAGCTCCAATGCTGTCCAGTCACTGTTGGATTACCATTTCACCAAAAAAGAACGCAAGCAAACAGTAATTTCTTATGTGACTTAACCGTTTTTCCTCTTTCAATTCAGAAAAAAGCTCCCTGTCTGCTGTTGTACTATTGTGACAATTGATGTTGTTCAGCTCCTCCAGAGTGGTAGACCCCATGTCATCTTTGGTGCAGCAGCAGCAGCAGCAGCAGCAGCACATGGCGCCGTTTCTAAACTGTCTCACGCGTGTGAGACCACACCCACTGACTGATTCACACTTCATTCCTGCTGCCCAGTGGGAACCGTGTGCACAGGTGCTACTTTCTGGCGACCCCTTAATACAACAGTTGATGCTGAAATGTCATGAATCAACATGTCTCTGAGTCAACACATGATCTCCAGAAGGAAGTCTTAACCACTAGGCCACTGAGCTGATTAAACCCGTTAACTCTGGAGGAGTCACCGGCAACACCTAAATAACACACGCTCTTTGCCACACAGTAACTCTTTGCCCACTTACATGATCAACAGCTGATTGTGACGTGGAGGAAAGCGACTTTTCATATTGGCTTTGCCCTGATATGGAACGTGTTCCTAATGTAGAGAGCCGCAACGCCACCTGATTTACGTTGATAGTGTAAGCACTTCACTACTGGAAAGTGTCGCATGTCAGCGCTAAACCACTTTTCTCCACTTCAGAACCCCGGAGTTGTGTTAATTGCATAAACAGTTGAAGAGTTCTGAAAGTGGAAAGCAAGTAAACACTGGAGCTAAAGCGCTTCGGTGAAAAAGGGTCAATGCAGAACAATAAGTTGAAGGAAAACAATGACATTAGCATGTGTTTGAAACTTTCCTTAAAGGTCGAAATTGAATTTACCAGAAACCAATATGACAACATCCTGCGGAACTCTGCTCTGGAGGAGCTCTATGAGAGGAACGGCTTAGCTCTGGGGATGACCTTCACCACGGACGAAGATGTTCTCAAGAATGAATCTGGTCTGCAGCAACATCAGCACCTTCTCACGGCAGACGTTGGAGTCCACCGTCTGACACTGCATCTTTCATTTTCAGGCTCCACAGACTTTGGGAATGTGACATTTGCTGTTCCTGGCATCCATCCATACTTCTACATTGGCTCTGATGCCCTAAACCACACAGCTGAGTATACAGCTGCTGCAGGTATGAAGTCAACTTGAGCTGTTGAATCTGACAACCTGGGGTTAGATTTGACCCATTTGAAGGCTGTTTTGTTGCAGGCGATGAGAGAGCTCAGTTCTTTGCCCTGCGGGTGGCGAAGGCTCTAGCCATGACAGCTCTGGATTTGCTGCTAGATCCAGAGTTGCTGCAGAAGGTGAAGCAGGAGTTCATGGAGGCTAGAAGAAGGGAGGACCAGAGATAGGAGGGGGGGGGGGGGCATTGCTGATACAAGTGGGAAAGCTCCAGATGGGATCACTGTTAAGGACTTGCTTTCATAATGATACAATGAAAAGAAAAAAAAAACAACTTAAATAAACACACCACTGTGAAAAATGACCATTGTCATTTATTTTATGTAATTATAATGCTCATAAAATATAGAGAAATAATAATTGTAAATGTTGCTCACTCTGATTTTCACTTAGGGTATGTGGTTCATTTACACTTCTGTCTTTTTTTGATTGTTTTGATAGGAAAGAAAAACAATCTTGAAATATCAGACAAAAATTTTACACTCACATGGAGAGCGCATTATTTTTAATTCACCAACTACCACCAAAATATTATATATATATATACTGCATATACATCATTCATTTGAAAAAGAAGGTGTGTCTAAACTTTTACACGCTAGAACAACCAATTAACAGTGGATTTTATGGACGATGGAGGAAGTAAAAGAAAACCCACATGTGCAAACTTCACACAGAAAGGTCCCAGCTGGGACTCGAATCCTTGCTGTGAAAGTGCTAGCCACTGCACCACACTGTTTAAGTCCTACACTTAAACATGGTGGTGGGTGTTCAAAAAATGTTTCCTATTGCTTCACAACAAACCTTGTTTCCCAAAAAGATTTTTTTTGAAAAGAGAAAATGTATCAAATAGTATAAAGGTTGAAATCTTTGGTGATATTCTCTGAAAGGGCAAACGCAAACGCACCACAGCGTTCCAAAGCACACATCCAATCTAAACCGGAATTTTGAAATATGAAGGCAAAAGGTCAGTTACAGAACCAGGATCTCTGCCTTAATGGGATGCAATGAATAAAGTCGTCAATACTTTTTCCTCTGTTGATGATGTTTTATTGTTACACTCAGTCATTCTTACAAAATTGCACGGATTTATGGGCAGGGATTCATGACGAGTGTTTTTACATGACTGTATTCTATTTAGGACATGGGGTTATACTGTAAAAACAAAATATTGACATGAATATTTGTTGAACCAGAACTGGTTTGGTCCTAATCAGCTCTCCAAGGCTGAGGTTAACAATATCTTCCAATAAATCAACAACTCGTCTCTGAAGCTGAATGTTTAACTGTATTTTCTGTGTAATTGTTATTTTCAGATTTATACTAAGTTTGTCAGTGTAAAATTCTTTGTAACTTCAATGTTGCTGGAATTAAATACAGAATGTACTTTACATTTTTTTTCCCATGATCTACATGTTGTAGCTAATTACAGACCTATATTTAATATCCCTTTGGACCTTAAAGCAAGGTAGAAAAGCGCAATATAAGTATGCACCATTTACCATTTTCATGCACCTTTTTCAAGTAGGTTTTAGCCATATTTATCAGATTCCTGTTTTTTTATGTATGAGTCTTTCCCACACAGCAGAGTCTGTTGTGGTGTCCTACAGTGCTCTGTGCTCAGTCCAATCTTTAGATAGTCCCAAGAGGCATTCATATTAGACTTGCATTTTCTTGGTTATGCAGATGATACTCAGCTATACTCTTTGAAAAAATAACAAAAATGTCTCTTGACTTATCAGACCTCAAGCATGTCTGAAAGATTTAATGACTTGATTGACTTCTAATTTATCTTTACTGAAAGTATAAAACTGAGGTTGTTGTTTTATGGATTCATTCAATGACAAAATAATTACAATGGCTGGCATTAATTTAGTCTCCATCCTACTGGAACTATGGAGTCGTTCTTAGCTTTAGACAAAAAAAAAAAAAACTCTAAGAGCTCATAGTTCTATATTTTTCCAAACAAAACACTTTGCTCTCAGATCTTAAATGCATGTCTTCATTCCTCAAGTATTTTTTTACCTTCTCTTCCCTGTAGATGTCAGTGTTGCTTAAACTTCAACTGTAATTCAATTATCCTGCAGTGACATCTGCTGCATTCTTTCACATGTGAGAAAAGGCCAGTCTTTTTAAAACAACATTTTTTAATTACATAGATTACATAGATAAGTACATAGACATATATATATAGTATTTATTACTTTTTTGTTTTATTTTTTTACAATGGAAACATGACAGCAGCATGTTTAGAACAAAGAGGTCCAACAGTGATTTTACATGTTCTTTTTGTTTATTCTTTTTACTGTCTGTTTTAATCATTGCTTATTTCTTTGTTAAAGTGACCTAGTTTTTCTTTCAAATCTTTTTTTTTTTGGTAATTACCTTCAATTTGTAACAATACAGCTCCTCATTGTTGCCTAATTCTTTTGCTTGTTGGTCTAAATCTTTCTGCACAGAAATATATCTATGAAAATCCAATCAGAATTGTATTACAAACTATTAAGGCGACATCTTAATTGACTACTTTTTGACTGCACCATTATACAAATATGTCTTTAAAGACCCTCTCCAATGAAAATGAGATTTTTCGAGTTTTAACATGTCTGTATGGCGTTTTTGTTATGAAAGAGAACAAATGTCTAAAGAAATCCTTTCATTTTTGCATTTCTGTGTACATTTCTGAGATCATTCTGTATAAACTCAGGTGCAGGAGAAGAGAAGATGGCACATTGCTGCATTGCCCACACACATTTTAACTGCGTCCAAGGCTGGATTTTGCTGTTGGCCACAAGTATTTAAGATTAAATTAGAGTTAAAATCCCATTAGCTGTCACGTGTAACATGTGTTGCCCGCATTTGTGTTCTCTTTCTGACCGAGTTTGAAGTCTTGCTGTCTCGCATTAACCAGAAAGGGTAAAAATAAAAACAAGAATAAAATCAGGGGATCTTGTTTTATGATTGCCTCAATTAAAATAAGAAAAATATCAAAGTTCAGGAGGCTCGAGCAGGCTGGCTTCCCATCCCACAGCCAGTCTCTGGCTGCCAGCTCTCCTCTCGGGAGCCAACATAGTGATCGCTATCGCTCCATGAGCCTGTCCAGGGTGTACCTACCCAACATGGGGGACAGGCTCCAGAAACCCCAATGCCCCAAGGGGAAACAGCAGATTTTGAAAACGGAAGTTCAGGAGGAGATTTATTGGATCGATCCATCATATTGGATGTGGATTCTACCCGCTGTCACTTAAAACGTCACCTGCCCAAATTTGCCTCCCTGATTGCCAGAATTCAGATTTTTTAACTCTGGCCCGCAGCGGCATGTCGCCCAGATCGCGCCATACCGGTCAAATCCCACCGCTGTCAGACCTTCATGCCACACCTGTTGCTTAAATCGTGCCCCAAGATTGGCGTCTACCATTGACTTAAGAAAATGGCCGCTTCTGCTACACGACTCGGGTTATGTAACTTGTTATCCTAAATGTTACCCTCCCTCTGGGTCGAGTGGCCAAGAAAAGTTTGCAATGGCCGCACGGATGTCAAAAACTTTATGGTATTTCATTTTTTTGCTGTGCAAGTGAATTCAACGATCTGCATGTGCTAGCATCAAATCAGTTCCAAGCCACAGCCAGTACTGCTTGCTGGTGAAATTTAGCCCAAATCATAATGTAGTTCAAAGCATTTTTTATGGGCTTATCAAAGTTCTTTTTCATGTGTAATTGTAATAATTATGACGTATTATTATTAAACAGCAGGGTTGGGTACACATATTTGTTTTATTATTTTAAAGAAAAAAAAGTCAATTTGAAACCTAAAATGTTTTTTTTTTTTTTTAATTTCTTAGTCAAATGTCATTCGTGCCCCTCCAGATTACAAACTTTCTCCAAAAAAATTATGGCTTTGAGACATTTTTATTCTTGTGTTTGGCTTTGAAACAATTATAGAAAACACTGGTACAGCCACAGCCCTTGTAAAGAACTTTAGGGATTAAAAGTATGTATTTTTTTTTTGTTTTTTTCAGTTTATTCTACAACTTTTTCAATCAAAACACAAGATTGCATTAGAATAAGATTAACCGACAATGTTTGACAGTTTGTTAATTGCTGGTTCCAGCATCAGTTTTTTCTTGAGCTTTTCCAGTTCCAGTTATCGCATAAGTTGGGTAATGACCAAGCTTTTGTAGAACAGCACAGAAGAATGAGCAAAACCCACACAATACTTGGCTCCCCTTCATAAGGAAACAAGAATAGCACCATCTATCCAGTAAAGAGGACACTTCCCGACTTGGGGGTCATTACTAGCAGGAACTTCATAGATCTGGTATGAATAAGAAGGACACTTCCCAGTGCCAAGCAAGGGTCAGAATGAAGGCTTCAGATGGAGGAAAGTGGGCATTTCCTGGCGTCAGAGGTGACTTCGAATGAGTCTATACATCAAGAAGAGAGTATACTTCCTGGATTCAGGGCTTCATTTGTTCAATACAGTACAAAAACTTCCTGTATGCTTATCCACAATAGGTATAGGCAAAACGTTCAAAGGTCTCCTTCAAATCAACAACGAAATATATGCTTTCACCCAGCAGATGTTGAGATTTTCACCAGGTGGGCTTTGGGTTTGAGTGGTAATGGTCCGTTTCCTTTCAGTGACCTTTTTCCTGAAGTTACATCTTCAGGGTCACGTCCATATTTCACAGAAAAATCATCCAATTTGGGTAAACGATTGATAGATTCCATGTACCATGCAAAAACTGCATTGCATGTCAAAATGATGCACGTTTCAGCTGATGAACAAATCTGTGGGTAAATCTCAACATGCAATTTTACAAAAGGATTTTTATTACTCAAAGAAGTCCGATTTTTCAAATGAGCCAGTTTTAGTGTCTACCTTGTTTCAGTTTTCTGCATTCAATGTCTGTTTGGTTTTTAGACCATTTGAGCACCTGCATGGCTCAGCCCTGAGACAATCATTGGTTAAAAGAAGGGTATAAAGATAAAGTTGTCCAAGCTAAGTTTTATTCACGATTGCTTGGATTATGGATTGAAAAGTCAACTAATTTATGATGCAGTTGATGAATTTAGACCTGCAAGATAAAAGTGAGAAGTTAAACTTCCAGCAGAGGAGTGAGCACAGAGTAAAAAGAAGCTCACCGGTAAATTTTCTCAGAGTCCCCGTTTGACCAGGCGCTTCTTTTGATGAGACCTTTCCGTGTATGGGAACACCGGATCCTGGGGTTGAAGCGGCTCTGTTGGGGTGTAACTGAACTGGCTGAAGAGCAGCCGCTTTTGGTTGTAGCGTGAGCGAGACTTGAAGGCATAGATTTGATCCTCATCTGCTACTGATGAGAAGTCAGGCTCTTCTTCATCACCGGTACCAGATGAAGAGCTCCAGCTCTCAAACTGGTAAGAATTACCATCACCTGGATTACCATACTGACCGTCCTGAGCACCGGTCTGATGTACCCCGTAGTTGGAGTAGCCTTCATCCCCATCAGTGTTAGTTGCACCACTATAATATTGTGCAGGATCACCGCTGTAAGGGCCAGTTTGAATGGATTGTCCTGTTGACCGTGTATGTGCATCTTGTTCGGAAGGTAATGCTAAATATGGTAACATGGAGTCATCTCCAAAGCTTGTGAGTCCTGAGAAGAAGAAGAAAAAAAATAACAGTTTATTTCAGTTTTGTTTCAGATTTTGAGATGTCGGTCACCTTACCTCCTTGAAGGAGCGGAAAGCAGTTGATGCTTCCAAAGAGTAGAAAAGAAATCCATAACTTTCTACAAATACTTCAGAACACAAACATTAGTACATCACCTGCATCACACAGAAAAACCTTTCCACTATACTGTAGATGTTGTGCTAGATCCTTCTGCAGGACTTCAGGAAAAAATGTCACTTACCTCATTTTGATTAATGTTTGTATTTTTCTCATTTATTTGTATTTTCTTTTTTTAAGTTTGCACAAACGCAAATTCCTTCAAACAGCTCCACCGTGCTGCTGGAGCTGCTTTTATGCTTCTTAGCAGAGGGAACTGATTGAGACTGATTGTGCAGTGGCAACAGCTGACATCAGGATCACTGGTGACAATGGTCCAACAGAGTTCTCGTGGTTAGCATGGTTTGCTTTTTGACCCAGTTTGTCTCAAACCTCTAAACTACCACTAATATAACAACTGTGATGAATCATAGAGAGTCATTCACACTGTCCTAAGCTTTCTGTGTGACCAAAGACTGATAATACTACAACAAACGTCTTTCATGCAAAAAAAGTAAATGTAATTTAAAACTCTTTTATGTTTCATTACACACTAAGCACATTATATTAAGGATAAATCCCTTTACAACTCAGTTGATGAGAAAACATAAAACATTGTTTCAATCAAAATAACTGTCGACATCATACAGCATATCTCTTGTTTCCTAATAACAAAATGCTTCCTTTGAAGCCCTCGGCACCATAGTGTGGTGGTTGGCACGCTCCCCTCACAGCTTGAAGGTTGCTGGTTTGAATCCCAGCTAAGTCCTGTCTGTGTTGACTTTGTATGTACTTCCCAAGCATACATGAGAATGTTTTAGGCCCTCCAGCCTGCCTCCACAGTCCTACAGTGTCATTTGGTTGTTTCCCCCCGTAGGTGGAAGTGTGTACATTTGTGTGTTTCTGTTTGTGGGTGGTGACCTGTTCAAGGTGTACCCTGTTTTTAGGCTGACCCTGCTCAGTATTAAATGACGATGTAATCGTATTTCGGGCGACAACTCGTAGCAGGGTTTCCAGCTTACCCTAGGGCGGTCCAGTCAATTAACGCACCTGCTCAGCGTCCTATTTAAGCCCAGGTGCGCAGGCGTTCATTCTCTTTCTTACCTTCAGCGCTCATTCTTCGCCGTTCCCCGTGCTCGCGGATCCGGCGGATCTCCTTTTCTTCGACGTCTTGCTGTATTCCCCCCGTCTTTTGGATGGATGGTCCCCGTTTCTGATGTGGGTTTTCCGTTTTCGCCGCGTTTGCTCCTTTTTGCGGATCTCGCCGGGCAGCTAGCGGCGCTCGCCGTGCGGCTAACGGCGCCCAGCGCGTTCGTTTCGCCGCGGTCGCGTGCATCTGCGGGGGGGTGCGCTTTCCGCGGTGTTCGGGTTGTCCGTGGGCCCGGATCTGGAGCTGTCCGGGTCTATCGTCTGCCGTGGTCGGACGGTCTTCTAAGGTGAGCGGCGGCGGATTTTCCTGTGTAGTCTTTCTGGGCTGAGTCTTGTTTTGTTTACTTCCGTGTATGGTGACGTCGCGCCCCTAAGGACCCTGGGAATTGTAGTTTTTGTGTCTCGTGGTCTGTTCATGTGGCATTTCTGATTTTTTTCTGCTGTTATTCTGCGTCGTCCGATTATTGTTTCAGGCGTTGTGGGGTCTTTTCTGTGGTTGTGACGGCTGGCGGTCCTCGTCTGGCCTGGTTCCTCATGCTGGTTGAATTATTTGTGGTTTTTGCATTTTCTTTGTTGCTGTTTTGTTCTTTGGGTGCTGAAGGTGATTCTTGACTGTCTTTGATTAGATGCTGGCTTTATTATTATGGCGGTTCTTCTGTTTATTTTCTTCGTGTTGTAGCTGCTGGTTAGTCTGAATGTGAATTGGTCTCTTTGGACCTGTCTCTCTGTGGACAAATTCCTTATGCTTGGTCTCTTTATGCAGCGTCTTTGGCTCATTTTGATCACTCATTCGTTGCCCCCGCACGTTCTGCATCTGATTCTGCTTCGCCTGTTTTTTCCCCGCTCTGTGTAACCAGTGGGTCCTGCCCTGGCTCGGGGACTTGCGTCGGTCGCATTAGTGGGTGTGTCAGCCCAGGCTGTCTCCGCGATTTTCTTCCGAGCACAATATATGGCTGTGGATGTCTTATCGCTGAGGTTCTCCCTGTTCTGCCTATATGCCTCTCTGCGATGGGTCCCCCTCATTTTGCGTGTTATTGATGGTTTCTCAGTGGCCGAATTTCCTCTGTATCCCTGGTATTTTGGATATCTGTGGGGGGGGGGTTCTTTTCAAATCTGGGTTCCACGTTGTCTATACTGTATGGTCCTCCACCCTTCCGGATTTATTTTTCTTCTATGGATCGGATGGTTCATTGCTGCTTGTCTCTCCCCATTATGTCATCTTTGGCTTTTGTGCAGCGTGCTGTTTATTCATTGTTTGGTTTGAATGTGATTTGTCGATTGGGCCACCTGACATTTGCTGTGGCTTTGGTCCTATGGTCATCCGTTCATCTTGTGTTCTTGTTCTGGGTAGTTCCGTCCTGGGCCCTGTGTTCCTGTTCTGGATTTCGTGTCTTGCGTTTGTTCCTTCCCTCTCTCTGCTTGACATAGTTATGTTATGATGCCTGTCGTGTCTTCAGGCTCCCTCCACTTGTTCTGAGGCTGTGCCTTCTGGTTTGGGGGAAAGGATTTTAAGAGTGGTTTGTGTTTGTCCGGCCGCCAGAATCTACAGCTCTGATTTATTAGGTGTCGTCCGGTTATTTCATCCTTGGAGATTGTATTAAGGCGTTTTCAATAGTGAATGATAGTATTGTGTCATCGGTTGACTTGGTTAATGTTTAAATACCACCTTGAGCAATTTCTACCCTGACCGTAGGAGTATATCACTTGTGCTCTCAAGCTTGGTTCAAGAGTTAAATCTTGTGTTCACAAGTCAGTCTTCTATCTGCCTTGCTTAAGCAGATGACAGTCTGCTAGATGTTCCCCATTGTTGGCTTGTTATACTCCGCCTCTACATGCTTAAGGTTCAGTCTAGAAAAGAATGCTATCAAAACCTATGGTCCTTCATGGCTCTTAAGTTCTCTTTTTCAGTATCCAGACGCCCTTGGCTAATTACAATTTCAGTAGCCTGTACTTTGTTGTCCACCAATTTGAGGACCAATAATATCAAGTACAAAGCATCAAATCCAGCTAAGCTGTAATCCTTTGCTACGTGGGATGTTGACCTTCCTCATCTACAATCTCCTCGGCTGCTCTTCCCATCACCTACTCCTCGATGGCCTCCTGAAGGTGCGTCCCTCTGAAACTGTCAAAGGTTACTTTTCTTATCTTTGGAATATATAAAAAATTTGGTGTTCAGACTTTGTGCAGGTTCTATAGTTCACTATCATTTCACTGTTGGAATTTATAATTATGATGGTTTCTAGGGTGCGATAAATCCACAATGGGTCTTTACCTTAACTATCTACTAAACTTCACTTCTCAGATTTGTTCTTTAAAAAACACTCTTATTTCATTTATCTCAAGCATTTTGAATCTTATCGGTATCTGGGATTTTTATATATTCTTGTCAAGACTAATACTGCTTTGTTTTTATCTATGCACCACATCCTGAGCTTGCACACCCCTACGCCCCGATCAGCTTCTCCGTTTCCAGGAAGTGTTGGCTCCCCTGCATTCCTTGATCTGGTGCTGCACCGATGACTGCTCGACGTACCTATTGCTGCACTGAAAGTGACGGGGCGGTGGACCTCCTCTGCATTCCAATGACACTTCTGACTGAATTAATCAATCATTGTCAACAGCAGAATGAATGTAAATTCTTCGCTTATAGATGTTACAGAAAATTATAGCCAGGTGGAAGCCTCAAAAAAAAAAATTTAGGATGTTCTAAGCTGTATCATTGTATGCGCTGGAGCTTGGTTCTTAAGCCAATTTTGTAATATGCCAATGAAGCATGGTACTTATGGGCGTCGACGCTTAGTAATTATGGGCGTTGAACTCGTCTTACTGTTGGATGGGCTCTCCATTAAATATGTTCCTTGAGCGCTTATAGTTGTTATGCCAAATGGAGAAAATTATGGCTATTAAGCTCGTTCGTTGTACTGTCATTGGGAGCTTCAAAAATAATGGATGGACTTAAGCTCGTGTATATCAGTTGCCTCAATGGAAGACGTTATGGCCATAAAGCTTGTTCTTCGCTTAATAGAGTTCGATTAATGGCTGTTCAGCTTGTCTTACTGCGCCATCGGAAGCTTTGGTTTGGATGTTAAGTTAGTGTATCATACGGGTTGCTTGGCGGTTTAAATTTTAGTTCTGCACGGCGTTTTGTTTTGGGGAAGTGAGCTACGTTCTAAGATCAGGTATGAGTAATTTTATGTTGGCTCCCCTTCATTCTTCCCTCTCTCTTCAGATAGTATGCTCCCCGTGAACGGGAGCGGCCCAATGGTCAATGTACCGGGTAAACACATAGCAGATACATGAGATAGTATGTTCCCTTCGTAGAGTGGTTCTCGAAGGGAGCGGCCAACGGTCAATGTACCGGGTAAACACATAGCAGATACACTAGATAGAATGTTCCCTTCGTAGAGTGGTTCTCGAAGGGAGCGGCCAACGGTCAATGTACCGGGTAAACACATAGCAGATACACTAGATAGAATGTTCCCTTCGTAGAGTGGTTCTCGAAGGGAGCGGCCAACGGTCAATGTACCGGGTAAACACATAGCAGATACACTAGATAGTATGTTCCCTTCCTAGAGTGGTTCTAGAAGGGAGCGGCCAACGGTCAATGTACCGGGTAAACACATAGCAGATACACTAGATAGAATGTTCCCTTCGTAGAGTGGTTCTCGAAGGGAGCGGCCCAACGGTCAATGGTGCCGGGTAAACACATAGCAGATACACTAGATAGTATGTCCCCTTCGTAGAGTGGTTCTCGAAGGGAGCGGCCCAACGGTCAATGGTACCGGGTAAACACATAGCAGTCATACTGGAAAATGAAATGAAATGAAGTGAAAATGGAATGCCGCCGAAAACACACCTCATCTTATTTACACACTGATTATACATTCACATTCACATTTTCTTTTTCTGGATGATCTTGGTGTTGGGGGTTTTGTTACCCAAAAAGTTTTATGGAAATCTCTCATGGAATTGAACGGAGCCTTATGCCAAACCAAAAGTTGTGAATGCCAACTAAAGTATGTGGAAAATGTCAAATAAATATTTCTTACTGCAAAGAGTTGTCTGACTGAAATGACGATGTAATCGTATTTCGGGCGACAACTCGTAGCAGGGTTTCCAGCTTACCCTAGGGCGGTCCAGTCAATTAACGCACCTGCTCAGCGTCCTATTTAAGCCCAGGTGCGCAGGCGTTCATTCTCTTTCTTACCTTCAGCGCTCATTCTTCGCCCCACCCTCCTCCCCGGCTTCCACCTGTGGGCTCCGTAAAGGGGGGTTTTGTTACCCAAAAAGTTTTATGGAAATCTCTCATGGAATTGAACGGAGCCTTATGCCAAACCAAAAGTTGTGAATGCCAACTAAAGTATGTGGAAAATGTCAAATAAATATTTCTTACTGCAAAGAGTTGTCTGACTGAAATGACTTTTAACATATCAGCACATTTGTAAGGATTTTTCTAATCCTTTCCTCTGTATTGGTTTTTTTCCTGTGACATATTCAAGCTGTGACGGAAAAACGCCCTAAACATGAACCCCCCCCAAAAAAACTTTAGAATTAACTTCATGGTTTACATCACCCTGCTTTGTATATTAGGGCAGAATCTGCTGATGGAAGAAATAACAGTTTATTCGCACCAAATTCTGTTAAACTAAAAAATAAAGTAAAGAAATTATTTACTACCCACTCTGATAAAAATTAACGCTGTTGGTGTTTTTAACATGTTCTTTTAATATTTCTTTAATATTTCTTCTTCAAAAAATTGATTTGATTTGAATTATTTTGATTTGATATTTCAAGTAATCAAAGGAAGAATAACGCACAAAACAATATAATCGTCAGTTTTACATTCATACAAAGACGAATCAAACTTAGGATAATTGATATTAAATCAAATATTGCGTAAGGGAGTGGAAGGAAGCGAACAAAGATGAAATACTTAATAATTATGTGAAATAGACAAAACTATTTTAGAAAAACATAGCACATGCAGATTAACCTAAAATATGTGCAGAATATTTTTCAGTAGAAAATTCACGACTGTGATTAGAATAACACTATATCAGAAAAAAACAGACATAACACTCTCTCAGAAATCCTCATAGCATATATTGATGTAGTATCAAAAATATTTGCAGATTTTCTTCATTAGAAAAAAACATGAATATGATTAGACATAACACTATTTCTGAAATCATCATAGCAAATGCAGATCAAGTGTCAAAAGTCACAAATATATTTTTCATTAGAAAAATCATGAGTCACCTTTTGGAGCAAGTGTAGTGATATATTAGAGATCAATCAGGACATATATAAAGAAAATTAAGCTTAAAGTAGTATTTTTCTGTACTTTTGTACTCAAATCATTGCGAATCAGGATCAGATTAAGAAAATGCAGTTCGAAAAAAACATGTAGTTGTTACGTCCAATTACGACCGGCAGGCCATAAGCTCCCTGCTCCTGATACTTCCACTTGTAAACAAATAGATGAACATCCATTTTCTTCGTTCGAGGTTGGATGGCTTTGATATTGCTCACCATTTCTGTTGCACGGGCAATGTTAGCTTGGGTTTGTGAGGGGCTGTTAGCTAGCGGGAGAGTGTGTAAACAGATGGGTGACAGGAAGTGGAGGTGGGCTTACCTCATGCCAACAATCCTGCCCAAAACTCAGAGGTGAATTTCTATCAAACTACTAATGCTTTGCAGAAACTATTGTCCTAGAAAACAAGTTTTTTGATTTAGGCCAAAAACGCTGATAATAATTAAAAGACAACTGGGGAAGTGTTTACAACAGATTGAAAGACGTTTGGAGAGGGACTTTAAAGGTGAATTAGATCTGAAGAAACTTCTGTTTGCACTCAGAAATAGTAAATACTGAGGGGTTTGAATTTTTTATTTCTTTATTAAAACACAAGAAATTCTTTAAAGTAAAAAAATGATCCATGCATTTCATGAATTACTATTCAATTCAAAATTCAAATAAAAAAAAATGTATGTTAAACAAAAAAAAATCTAAATGTGTCATCTAGTTTTGATGCCAAGGTAAAAGACTTTTCATGGAGTGCAAAATATGACAAAGTAATGCAGGTCATCTGTAGTGAGTCTGCAGAAACTGCCAGAAAACCAGCTGAATGTCATGAGCAGAGAGGGTTTGGACCCAAACAAAAACACAAGAACGCTTGCATGTCAGCGCTCTAAGTGTTTTCTGATGGGATTCAAGCTATTAAGACATCACAGCTTTTTTTTGAACATTTCACTGTAACTATTTTTTGTCAGCACACAAAGTTTAATGTTAGTCCTAATTTGTAAATAAAGATTGCTTCACACTGATGTAGTATGTGGTGTAATTTCACGACTAAACTGTGTGCATTTAAATGAATCTTTCTAATAAAATAAAAGCAGATGCAGACAAAGAAGATCTGTGTGTTTTTCCCCTGGAAAGTTGAAATGTTGCATGAGCAAAGCAAATTCATCACTGGCTTGAGTAGGGAGGGAAATCTGTTTACAATTAACAATATGTCCCTCTGATAAATGAATTCATTCAAAAGGGCTGGTGGAGATAAACACAATCGTGTCATTGTTTCAGGGAAGTTCAACACCAACAGCCGGGTGTTTAAAAGATGAAAGAGACTGAAAAAGGAAGAGGAAACACTTATCTGACTTTACAAGGCCAGGGTGACACCTGGCTGGAGTGTATGAGCTCCAACCTGCGAAACACCAAGCGTGATGCTGGACGCTGTGAGAAGTCCAAGCAAGCTTTGACCTAATAGATGTAGTTTTGATTTTTTTCTTTGAACATATTGATAAAATAATGGCATGTTTTAAACTTGATGATATTTTTAGGGCTTGTTGGAAGCGTCACAGAACATTTCCATTGTTTTATTTAGTTGGTCACTTCAGCATTTGAAGTGACCATTTAACCCTGTGCTATAGTGGGCACTTTGATATTGGGAGTTGGGTCATCTAGACCCACTAGACTAGACAGTGTGCTAAACTTTTTTCTTCAATGATTTGTGATCTTCACTGGTGTCCATGGATCACATGAAATCCTCTCCACCTTTATCCACCTCTGTCATGGTAGGGAGAACACGTCAATGGTCATCTTGACCCCATAGGATAGCACAAGGGTAACAGAAAAAAAGGAAATACAAACCAACATCATGAAACATGATAGTTTGGACAACCATGTACGATAAACTGTCATGCTAAAGACCCTCTCCAATAAAAATCTTGTTTTTTGGGGGTTTTAACATGTTCTTGTGCTTTTTTCTTATGATTGAGGACTTTATGATTATAACTGTGTATCTGAGTATTTTTTTTATTTAAATGGTGATGGATCAGGAGCAGAAAGAACCCCCACAGTTTAAGAAGCCCTTAGTTTATTGACACAGCAACTAATTCTAAATCCTCCACTTATAGACAAATAGATCCATATACATCTTTGTTTAACAGGTCCAACTTAGCCTCATGGGTCATTTTACTTTCTTTTACCTGACCTCTCTAGTCAAGAGTGTCTTTGCCTTGGTGAAGAAATCTCTAAATGTCTTCTTCACATAAACAGTAAGCCACTTGTAACGATCCTCTATTTATTTTAGGGAAACGTTAGGTATAAAATTACCCCTAACGGACCTCACAGGTGGAAGCCGGGGAGGAGGGGGGGGCAACAAGCGGGGGGGGGGGCACACAGCTGGTGCTTAAGTAGGCTGCAGAACAGGTGAGTTAATTTGGCTGAACCCCCCGCATGGAGGAGCTAACGGGTAAACGCACTGCTGAGCTGCCTGCCTGAAATTCTCCTAAGGTTGTTCATTTATGTCCTTTATCTCCAGAAAAATGCCACAAGAACATGTTAAAAAAAAGAAAAAACAATTATCATCGGATTTAGTCTTTAAGGTGCATCTTTTCTCATTTCCCAGCTTGTGGGAGTTTAGTTAGTTCTGAAGTTTGTTCATTATAGCCTTTATTAGTCTGAACTACTGAATGTTTACTCTGAATGGTTAAGCGTCTGCTCAGACACCAGGAGGTTGTAGGTTTGAACCCCTTTGAGCTTCAGAATTGGACCCAGTGCTTTCCTGCTTGACATGGGGAACTGAACAGAAAGTTAAAAACCACATATGCTCCCGAACACAGCTGTGACTGCGCGTCCCTCAGAGAATGAGCCAAAGGGAACAGCAGATTTTGCAAACTCTGTTGTGTAAGAACAAACTGCGACTTCAACTCTTCTGAATATCCTTTGTTGTGTTTGCACGGACATGTGTGTCACAGCAGGACTGGAGTCTGCTCAGACGGTGTGTGTCAGTTCTGTGGTTTTGAACTATGATGTGGGGGTGGGAAAGCATTTTTAATTCCACTCCTGCACCTTCACATCACACGCCACGTCGTTTTCTTAAATTCAATCCTCAAAAAGACATTCTTGTCTTTAAATCTTCTGGATTATTTCGTTTTCCCTAAAGATGTCAGCGAGTTCATCTAATCTAAAGATAATCTCGGTGTTCTTTCTGCCTCCAAGTTGAGGTTTAAACTACAGGGACAAGAAATAAACAATACTTCATGTCTTCGAATCAACGTCATTCCCCTTCCTGTCTGGCACAGGTTTTGTGTTTTGAGTCATGTTTGACTTTTTGGTTCAATAAAACTGTTGAATTAAAGAAAAACAGTTTTATATTAAAATAAAATATATATTCTATAAAGTAAAATTAGTATATTTGCCCTGAAAGTATATTGTTCCTTTGAAAAAATGAGTTTTTTAATTGTTGCACCCCTTCTTTTATTTTTTTTAAACCTTTGTTTTCTTTTTCAGAGTGTGCTTGTGTTTTTGTGCGCATGTGTGTTTGTGTTAAAGTTGCTCCTCTGGGATTAGGGACAGAAGAATAGCAGCCGTATTTCAGTGGTGTGAAACCGAGAAAGGCGTCGCTCCCTGCTCCTACTTCCTGTCCTCCTGTCCCTCCACATCCACCCAACTTCCTCTCAAAAAGACCCGAGGGGACTTCAGAGCATCTGTCCGTCTTCCACGCTCTATTTCTTTTTTTTTGTGACTTTGTTTCAATGACATTGATGTTTTTGTTTTTCTTTCTAATAATGATTTCATTTCGGCATTTCAATTTTAACTCATTTGTCTGTGTTTTTCTTTTTTTCATTTCCAATTTTTTTGTTTCTGCATTTGTGTTGTGGACAATGCACATGCTTTAAAAAGGTAAAACATAAAAGAAAAAGTATTGAAATAAATAAATTAAAATAGCACAAATGGAAACAAAGCTGTAAATGATGAGATGGCACTAATATGAAATGCAGTACAGGAGCGAAACACAAGTCACATGGGGTAAATGAGACCCGTCATGCTCAGTACAAGATGTTACAGTGACTTTGTGGGGCAATGACTATGCATGCTGTCTGCTGCTTTTTGACATCACTGAATTTAACAAAGTATAAAGTTTCCAGCGTGGCGCCACTGGTGTATGAATGTCCCTTTGATGGTCAGAGGGGCCATTTGCACGCATCAGCAGCCACGCCTCTGTCAGTTCATCCCAGCGCAGCTATGGCTAGATCAGTAGCAGTAGTAGTAGCAGTAGTAGTAGCAGTAGTAGTAGTAGTAGTAGCAGCAGCAGCAGTAGTAGTAGTAGTAGTTGTAGTAGTCATCACCAAGTATGAATGAATAATAGGCACATTGTAAGAACTTTGAGCGTATGGAAAAGCGCAGATAAATCCAATCTATTATTATTATTATTAAAAATTGTCATAATATAAACATTTTAAAAAGGTTATTGTTGTTATTAACATCCGCAGACACACACAGGTGACCTGTGTGTGTCTGCTCATGCAGGGACTGATGGGGTAGCCATTGCAGATAGCGACAATCATCATGGGCTAGTTCAAGAACACGCGTTCATGCACAACGTGTACATAGCTTTGTGTTGCAGTAAAAACAGAAATTATGCAAAATGACTTTTTGAAAGACCAAAACAGATTCAATGAAGGGGACAAGATCTTTTTAGGTTCCAACAATATTGTCACTATGTTTGCTTTCGTTGCTGACTGTGCTTTATTGAGACATTAGAAATGGGACAGACTGGGATGTATGTGTGTGTGTGTATCTGTGTGTGTGCTCTATTGAGTGTTGAAAAGGCCCTCTAATCTTTATCCATTTAGTAAGGGAAAACAATGAGTGCACACACGAAACGACACACACACACACTCCACCCTCCCACTGCTTTTAGCATCTCCCCACTGTGGCAGCAGCACAATTCCCAGAAACTGCCCCCCATCCCACTCATACACGCATACACACACTCACACTCACACACAGATTCCTATCAGCTGTATGTTTAAATGAGTCCAGCACGTTCTACACGTGTGTCCACATGTGTTTACCTTTTTTATCAGTTAAGTGCAGCGGGACAATGGTGGGATGCAGTGAATGTGGCATGGCTTGATGTGTATATGTTGTTTGTGGCCACACACAGACTCACTCCGTCAATCCAACACTAACAGGAGAGTTTAGCCCCCACCCAAGTACCCGCTTTCTATTTCGGAATTTGAAGCAAACCCGGAAGTACAATGTGTTGCAATTCCTCAAATGACCAGTAGAGGCCGGTTGCAAAAGGGAGCAATTCCTAATTGAGTGCCATGGTAAAAAGTCAGTGTTTTTCAAACGTTTTGACTTACTTGTCTTGCACGATCACCAAGTTTTCTAAACCTTGTTGAAATAGGCAGAATAAATTTCAGTCATTGTGGCCGACATGCAATTTCCTTTTTGGTGAAAAGAAGCCTAAGGAGCCTGCCAGAGGTTATCTGTCCATGTGAATTTTCTTTTCCTGCAGACACAACGTGTGGCATTAATATTGTACTGTTTCTGTCATATTGGAAACTCCATTTATTGCTGTCAGATCAGTTAGCAGGTCACTTCTCTTGCTTGAAATGTGTTCTGATATCTTAACATTAACTTTAGCGTCTAAACCAAGTCAGTGGTGCACTCAGATGACCCAGGATGGGGCTTTTATAAAAAATAGGAAGAAAATTGTTGGTTAATTGGTGTCTCCAAATTTCCCCTATGTGTGGATGTGAGTGTATGTGTGTGTGTGATCGGGAGGCCCTGCAACAGACTGGTGATCTGTTCAGGGTGTACTCCACCTTTAAAGAGGCTGGCGCCACGTGACCCCCGAAAAGGATTCAGTGGGTTCAGAAAATGGATAGATGGATGGAACTGGCATTCAATTGAACTCAAACTAGTGTTCCAAGCTTAAAATACAGCAAAATAAATGACAAAATCCTTCACATCTTAAAAAAGAACTGCAAAACAAATTCTCACCCTTTTAACCCACATAAAACAGATACAATATAGAGAGGCACAGTAAATCAAGTAAAGCAAATGAGACCAGTCACGATTTGGTTTGGATCGGCAACTAGACACGACAGGGATAGAGGAGCATCAGATCTGCTGAGAGGATTATTGGTTCCAGGCTTCCCTCTATTCGGGACCTGTACCGGTCCAGGGTCAGGAAGTGTGCTGGCAGAATCGCAAAAGACCCCTCTCATCCTGGACACTACGATACCTTTTCAGCCTCCTCCCATCGGGGCGACGTTTTAGGACAATGTGCGCCACAAAGTCAGCTTCTTCCCCCAAGCCGTCACTCTGATGAACTCCTGACCACTCACAGAGCAGGGAACACAAACTAGAGAAATGTTTGGAACTACTGTTGCATTTTTATTTTATGTTTATTTATTCCTACACTGACCAAAAATATAAACGCAACACTTTTGGTATTGCTCCCATTTTTTATGGTATGAACTCAAAGATGTGAAACATTTTCCACATACACAAAATAACCAGTTCTCTGAAATATTGTTCACAAATCTGTCTAAATCTGTGATAGTGAGCACTTCTCCTTTGCCAAAAAAGTCCATCCCACTTCACAGGTGTGCCATATCAAGATGCTGATTAGACAGCATGATTATTGCACAGGTGTGCCTTAGACTGGTCACAAGAAAAGGCCACTCTGAAATCTTCAGTTTTGTTTTATTGAGGGGGTCAGGGGACTCAGACAACCAGTCAGTATCTGGTGTGACCACCATTTGCCTCATGAAGTGAAACACATCTCCTTCGCATAGAGTTGATCAAGTTTTCTATTGTGGCCTGTGGAATGCTGGTCCACTCTTCTTCAATGGCTGTGCAAAGTTGCTGGATATTAGCAGGAACTGGAACACGCTGTCGTATACGCCGATCCAGAGCATCCCAAATATGCTCAATGGGTGACATTTCCGGTGAGTATGATGGCCATGCAAGAACTGGGATGTTTTCAGCTTCCAAGAATTGTGTACAGATCCTTGCAACATGGAGCCGTGCATTATCATGCTGCAACATGAGGTGATGTTGTTGGATGTACGGCACAACAATAAGCCCCTGGATCTCGTCACGGTATCTCTGTGCATTCAAAATGCCATCAATGAAATACACCTGTGTTCTTCGCCCATAACATATGCTTGCCCATACCATAACCCCACCACCACCATGGGCTACTTGATCCACAACACTGACATCAGAAAACCGCTCACCCACACGACGCCACACACGCTGTCTGCCATCTGCCCTGAACAGTGTAAACCAGGATTCATCTGTGAAGAGAACACCTCTCCAACGTGCCAGACGCCATCGCATGTGAGCATTTGCCCACTCAAGTCGGTTACGACAACGAACTCCAACTGAGCTCAAACTGGAGAAATAGGTTTAAATAAAAGCACATGAACACAATTTTTAGCTCCTATTGAACTTTACTTTACGAGTAAAAGGAGAAAAATAAAGCTATGCCTAAGAAAATTCTACTTTTTGTGACTTATTTTCACACTTACATTTTCCTTACAACTTTCAGAAGGTTCAGGACAAACAACGGCTCAGCAGGATTGGGAGGACTGCAAGTGTCAAAGGTGGACTGGAATGTGTGTAATTGTGCTGATCCTTAGTGTTTCTTTTTGGTGTTGAGTGGTTTTGTATGTTGTGGTGTTTTAACTTTTGCATGCGGTTTAATTTTATTGGATCATGGACCTGATTGCACACACCTGGACATCATTGGGCAGAACTCCTCACCACGGCATAAATGGAACTCTGAACAGTTGCCGGATGTTCAAGCACCTGAGGCAGACGCGCGCAGCGCAGCTGAAGCTCGCCGCAAGGAATGAAGCTCCGGGTGAGAGCCAAAGGAAGGCGGACCAGCTGATCGCCAGGTCGACGCCGACATTGAAGACGTAGCGGGAGCCGTGTGACGAGACGGGGGCGTCGACCGTGTGGAGGAACGCCGAGGCTGACCGAGAAGTTGCGTGTGGGACCTGAAGGCCTGACAATCGGTGCATAAAGGAAAGTCTGCTCTCCCGACCTGCCTAGATGCGTGTGGCTGATGTTGGTGTAACGCCCTGAAGTTTCCCCTTTTTTTGTGTGTTCGTTGCAGCCGCACGGACGCTGGTCTTTTTCCCCTCCACGGCCGGTTCCAACGGTGGACTTCGGGGGGCGCGGATTTGGGACTGGACTCTTTTAGCTGGGACTTTTAATCAACTTTTTGTCTTTTATTTTTTTTACCAAATTTACAGCTGTTGTTAGATTACTATTTATTAAATGTCTTTTTACATTTTTAATTGTTTTTAGTCATTTTTACACAGTATTTTATTGAGCTGATTCAATCCCCAGTGTGACACCTGCAAATTTTTGGCGTTGTCGGCAGGATCGGCTCTACTGTGTAAAAATGACTTCAGAAGCCCATGAGGATTCTAGTCCCATGATGGCACAGTTTACATTTCCATGGTTTATGGGTGCCGCATATGTTCCAAGGTTTGGTGGTGACAGGTCAACATTTGCAGAATGGAGGGTTCAGGTGGAAGCCATGCTGCGTGCACAAGGACTGGGGCCCCAGCAGCAAGCGGACTTTATCATGAGTGCCCTAGAAGGGGAAGCCAAGCGTGAATTACTGCTGGTAGCACCTGATGAGAGGAACACTGGGGAGAAAGTGCTCGAGTTACTAAAGTGTGAATTCGCTAAACCTGTTTCTAAAGCCCAGTTAAGAGCTGCATTTTTTAACTGTCGTCAAAAATCTGAGGAGTCTGTTCACCTTTTCATTTTAAGATTAAGGGAACTGTTCTCTAGATGGCGCCAACATGACCAAGATGTTGCTGGGGACACAGATGACTTGCTTCTGGACCAGTTGTTGGTGGGGCTTCGTCCAGGCGCGGTGAAGCAAGAACTTAATCGACAGATTCGTCGCAACAGAGACACAACTTTTCCAGAAGCCTGTCAAGAGGCCAGAGCATTGGAAAAAGAGCTAGAAGAGGAGGGGGAAGTTGGAACAGTCCAAAGAGTTGCAACTCAGAGACTCGCTTCACAGTCTGACCTGGACCAGCTCAAGGCTGAACTTCGTAATGAGTTGCAGCAAGAACTGAAAGATATGAAGGAACTCCTTTCAGAAATAAAAGCTTTAGCTGGTTCTAAAGGATCTGAAGTTGTGCATCCTCCTCCCCGTCTTCCATCAGAAGCAAAGGTTGAGCTGCCAGGAAGCTCAGCCCTCCAGCCACTTCCACCAGGACCTTTCAGAGTCGCCAGCCCCCGAACACTTGGACATCAATGGGATGCGTATGGCAGGCCCATCTGTGGACGTTGTGGGGTGGCGGGTCACATGCAGCGGAGGTGTCCCCAGAGGTCTCGCCGCAATCAGGATTTTTAGAACCCCCTACAGCTGAGAGCCGGGCCGTGGGGGCATCAAAGAGTGACGCAAAGTCGGCTCTAGTCGGTGAGTGCCCAACTGTCACGATTATTCTGAATAACCGTCCTGTTCCTTTTGTGATCGACACAGGATCCCAAGTCACTATGCTCAGCCAAAGTCTATTCAGAAAGTGCCTGGGGGACTGTGAAGCCCAGGTTGAAGAAGCGCCCTGGTTGACTCTGCGTGCTGCAAATGGCTTGGAGATCCCCTATGTGGGTTATGCGCTGCTGGACTGCATGGTTGGTGGTATTCGGGTATCGGGCAAGGGCATTGTGATAGTCGAAGATAAGTGTGTAGGTACTGAAAAAGGAATTCTCGGGATGAATGTTATTGAGGCTGTGTGGTCTGCCCTCACACAGGGAAACCATCCTGGTGTACCAGCATTCAAGGCTGTTCTTCAACCACAGGAAGGAAAGGCCTGGACACAAGCCTTTGCAGACTGTCAGTTGGCCTACACTCGCCAGCTGAAACCACTGTTCCATGCTACTGCAAAATTAAAGCGGCAGTTGCCTGTTGTGATCCCTCCACAATCGGAGATGGTGCTTTGGATACAAGTAGCAGAGGGGGACCCTAAGGACACTAGGGTTGTGATGGTAGAAGAACTAACCAAAAATGACACTGAGTGGCAAGTGGGGCGTACTCTGACTTTGTTGAGAGGAAACTGTTTGCCATGTAGAGTCTGTAACCCGAATCCATATCCAGTTGAGGTTCCACAGCGCCAGCCAGTTGCCCAAGTAACAGAAATTGACCCGGCAGACATCCAAGGTGAACATGAGCTGAGCCTTCAGTGGGTCGACACAGAAGTGCTGGAGGTGGCAGTGAGGCGCATTGGAGCTTCAGAAGAAACGAGCAGTTCAGAAGCACATCCAGTTCTGGCCTTAAGGGGGGATGGTCTCACAGTTTGTCAACAGGAGCAGATGACCAAACTTCTACAACGTTGGACCAAGGTGTTTTCGTGCCACGAGGAGGATTTTGGCTGCACTGGAGTTGTCAAGCATCAGATTCCTACTGGTTCAGCTCCTCCGAGCAGAGAACGATACCGACCGGTTCCACCAAGCTTGTATGCAGAACTGCGCTCTCTCCTCAAAAACATGTTGGACAAAGGGGTGGTAAGGGAGAGTTCAAGTCCATGGGCAGCTCCTATTGTCTTGGTCAAAAAGAAGAATGGAGACTGGCGTTTCTGTGTTGACTATCGGAAGCTTAACGCTTTAACACATAAGGACGCCTTCCCATTGCCTCGGATTGAAGAGTCACTAACCTGTCTGAAGGCTGCAAAATGGTACTCTACACTTGACCTTGCCAGTGGTTACTGGCAGGTTGAGGTAGACCCGGCAGATAGGGAAAAGACTGCTTTTGCCACGCCTATTGGCTTATATGAGTTCGATCGAATGCCCTTTGGACTTTGTAATGCCCCAGCCACTTTTCAGCGACTAATGCAGCGCTGTCTGGGGGGAATGGTAAATGACTCGTTGCTGATATACCTTGATGACATAATTGTCTTTTCATCTGACTTCCAGAGTCATTTGCAGCATCTGGAGGAGGTATTCCAACAACTTTACATCCATGGGTTGAAGCTACAACCAAGGAAGTGTCTTCTGTTCCAGAAGGAGGTGACGTACCTTGGGCACATCATCAGTGAACAGGGTGTCTCGACAGACCCGACTAAGACCGCGGTTGTGAGGGACTGGCCTGTCCCCCAAACTGTGAAACAGGTTCGGTCCTTCCTGGGTTTCGCGGGGTATTACCGCAGGTTCATCTCTGGGTTTTCCAAGATTGCCCTGCCACTAAACGCCCTTACCCATGGGTCGGCCACAGCAAAGAATTCACCTGTTTCCTGGTCTCCTACATGTCAGCGAGCTTTTAACCAGCTGAAAGAGGCTTTGCTGAGTGCCCCTATCCTGGCATACGCTGATTTTACCAAACCATTCAGACTGTATACCGATGCCAGCTTTGAAGGTTTGGGAGCTATTCTTGCCCAAGTGCAAGATGGGAAAGAGCGGGTCATAGCATATGCCAGCCGCAGCTTGCACCCAACAGAGCGGAATGACCAAAACTACAGCTCTTTCAAGTTGGAGTTGTTGGCTTTGAAATGGGCGGTCACTGAAAAATTTAAAGACTACCTGTATGGGGCTGAGTTTACCGTGTACACGGACAATAACCCCCTGGTGCACTTGGACTCGGCACGGTTGGGGGCTGTGGAGCAACGTTGGGTGGCACAGTTGGCAAACTACAAGTACTCCATCAGCTATAGGCCAGGGAAGCAAAACAAAAATGCAGATGCCCTGTCACGGCTGTCTTCACAGGAAGAGGCCACTTGCCACAATGTGACCAGCATGGAGACTACAGTGAAGGGCTGGGAGAGCAGGCAGCACGAAGACCCTGACCTCCAACAGCTACGTCAGTGGAAGCTGCAACATGTGGATCAACCTGAGGTACGTGAGGCTGCCTCTGCAGATCTAAAACTGCTTCTCGGACAGTGGGACAAGATCGAGCTCCGTAATGGGGTGTTGGGGAGGTGTTTTTTGGAGGCCAGTTCGGGGCAAGAGGTTTTTCAAGTCCTTATACCCAGAAGTGGGGCCAAAGACCTGTGGGCTGCCTACCACCAGGAGATGGGTCATCCAAGCAGTGACAGGACACTATCAATTCTGCGTCAACGCTGCTACTGGCCACAAATGGCTAGAGATGTAACAGACTGGACCAGCGCCTGCCTTCAGTGTGTCTGTGCAAAACGCGGCCCGGAGGTGAGGGCACCACTGATGTCCATCACAACTTCATACCCCTTTGAGGTGGTGGGGTTGGACTATTTGTCCCTGGGTCGGCCTGAGGATAGGTGGCCTTGTATCCTGGTCATGACCGACCTCTTTTCTAAATATGCCCAAGCTGTTCCCACTAAAGATCAGTCGGCAGCAACCACTGCCCGAACTGTGTACAATAACTGGATTCAGAAGTTTGGTTGCCCAGAACGGATTCTGACAGATCGAGGCGCTGCCTTCGAATCCTCACTATTCAAAGAGCTGTGTCTCATCTATGGCTGCAAGAAAAGTCGGACCACAGCGTATTGGCCTCAAGGTAATGGGGGTTGTGAACGTGTTAACCAGACATTGTTGGGTCTATTGAATTCGCTTTCAGAGACTGAACATGGACAGTGGGCCGACCGTTTACCAGCCCTGGTGCAGGCGTATAACAACACCGTACACAGCACTACTGGCTTCACCCCCCACTACGTAGTGTTTGGAAGACACGCTCGACTACCAGTAGACTGGTCGACAGGACTGGGACCTGAGGAGCAACCACGGACATTACAAGGTTGGGTGAACTCTCATCATAAAGCACTACAGAATGCTTATGAAACTGTGAGGCAACAAACGCAGAAGCGACAGGCGCTGGATCAGAGACGTTACAACAAGCGTACCCACCAAACGCCCCTATTGCCTGGAGAGCGGGTACTGGTGCGTAATTTTCGCAGAAGGGCGAAAGGGAAGCTGGGTGTGAGATGGTCTCCTGAACCTTTTGTGGTGGTCTCTCAGCTCTCTGAAGGTAGCCCAGTGTATATCCTGCGGCCGGAGGGTAAGGAGGCACCAACCCGCACTGTGCACCGAAATAACCTGCGAACATGTCCCCTTGCGCTGACAGAGGATGCTCCACCACTGAACCCCAATGGACAATCAGCTGACCTAGAGCCCAAACTTCCTCCTCCAACATTGTGGTTGCCAAGACTGATAATGGGATGCAACCCGCAACCAGCTAGAGGCCCTGAAAGATGGCCACCAGCCGCTCCACCTGACCCTCCAGAAGCATTCGAGGGCCTTGAACCTCCGCGTCGGTCTGAAAGGTCAAACTTTGGGAGACCTCCGGTGAGATATGAACCAGAATAATGTTCGGGACGACCATTGTTAAAAGGGGGGGGAAATGTCAAAGGTGGACTGGAATGTGTGTAATTGTGCTGATCCTTAGTGTTTCTTTTTGGTGTTGAGTGGTTTTGTATGTTGTGGTGTTTTAACTTTTGCATGCGGTTTAATTTTATTGGATCATGGACCTGATTGCACACACCTGGACATCATTGGGCAGAACTCCTCACCACGGCATAAATGGAACTCTGAACAGTTGCCGGATGTTCAAGCACCTGAGGCAGACGCGCGCAGCGCAGCTGAAGCTCGCCGCAAGGAATGAAGCTCCGGGTGAGAGCCAAAGGAAGGCGGACCAGCTGATCGCCAGGTCGACGCCGACATTGAAGACGTAGCGGGAGCCGTGTGACGAGACGGGGGCGTCGACCGTGTGGAGGAACGCCGAGGCTGACCGAGAAGTTGCGTGTGGGACCTGAAGGCCTGACAATCGGTGCATAAAGGAAAGTCTGCTCTCCCGACCTGCCTAGATGCGTGTGGCTGATGTTGGTGTAACGCCCTGAAGTTTCCCCTTTTTTTGTGTGTTCGTTGCAGCCGCACGGACGCTGGTCTTTTTCCCCTCCACGGCCGGTTCCAACGGTGGACTTCGGGGGGCGCGGATTTGGGACTGGACTCTTTTAGCTGGGACTTTTAATCAACTTTTTGTCTTTTATTTTTTTTACCAAATTTACAGCTGTTGTTAGATTACTATTTATTAAATGTCTTTTTACATTTTTAATTGTTTTTAGTCATTTTTACACAGTATTTTATTGAGCTGATTCAATCCCCAGTGTGACACAAGCAGTATTGTTGGTGCACCTCTCCTGATCCTGGAGGACTTATACGAGCAGCGCTGCCTACGCAGGGCAACCTCCATCATCAGGGACCCCCAGCACCCCTCTCATGGACTGTTCTCCCTCATGCCATCTGGGAGGAGGTTCAGACTCACATTGTCACTTTCACAATGAATGCTGGTCTCCGTTTTATTTTTTATTCTATTTCACTTGTTTAATTTTTTATTCATCTTATTTCATTGCTATTTTTTATTCTTGGTTTGTTATTTTATTGTTATTTTTTGTATTATTGCTGCTTTCTTGCACTGCCATGCTAGTGAGAAACAACATCCTATGTGTGGAATGACAATAAACAATCTTGAATCTTGAATAAATGCTGGCATGAGACTTTCAAAAGCTGCTTAAAATATAAAAACTTGGTCTAAGTTCCCAGTATGACTAACATGAAACAGTTCCGATTTTAACCCTTTAACACTCAAGCTTTAGCTCCAATGTTTACGCTCTTTCAACTACTGTAACTCTTCAACCGTTTATGCAATTAGTAACCTTTTACAGTAGTGAAAAGTTTGTGCAGTCAACATAAGTTATTAGATTTTTTTTCAAATCAATTTTCAATATTTTCTGAACTGAGGAAAAGCAGCTTTGCGCTGTTATGCAACACATCATGATTATAAACTGACATCCAACATACAAACACATTTAGAATGTATTTAAATATCCAGTCTTGACTCTGATCTGGATTTTTACCAGATAATTGACCTTTGAACTGTCTGTTTTTTTGTGGGTCATGCACAGATGTTCATGTTCTTTTTCTTAGTGAAGGTATTTACCAGTGAGTTTTGTAGGTGTGTCACTTTTTTAATATGAGAATCACGACTTTTTTCCAACATGTTTACAGATAATCATCATCCCTCATCCCGCAGTTTTACTTGCGGTACCCTATTGATTCGAGTCACAACAGATCAGTTTATCTGTCAGGTTGTGATGCTGCATGTTTGGATCAAATGTCCTCCACTCCATGTTAGGTGGGATTTGTGGCTTCTCATTTGGAAATAAGTAAACACACCTGCAGGGCACCATTGAGACGGTAAAGCCATTAGCCCTTTCCATATGCTCACATGTAACTTCTGGCTAAAACACGTATGTAACAGACATTACAGGCGGACTTGTTGCTCCTCGTGACATGGAATCTAATTTTTTACTAGATAAAACTGCTCCTTTTTATTTTTGATGTCTGCTTTGGAACTGTGTTAATGAAACATGAAGGCCACAACATGAGGGTTTCTTCCTGATGTTCTGTCTCTTATCTCTCACACACACACACACAGTCATGCCGGCGTCACAGATTCCCTCTCTCCATCAAACATTTTCTGAATAGTTGTGGCGACCACAGAATTCTTTCCCAACTTCTGCGGCTGACTGAAGAGGATTTGCTGAGTTTGACCGTGTATTCTTTGTTTCCCTTTCTACTCCCCCTTATTCAACCTCTTTACTGTCTTTCTAACTGTCAAACTCAAACTGTATGTTGCTGTGCATAAATATACCTGCACTCTTATCACACATGCCTTTTTTTTTCATTTAACCCTTAGCTTACTTGCTGCCTTTACATCCCCATAATCTGCTTCTTTACAAGTCTCTGTATTTTCCCTTTTCAGTTCATTTTTATTTAGTTTTTGTAAAAGTTGCTAAGCGAACATACTTTTTATTTTGTTTAATTGTCAATAATAACAAAACATTGCACAAAAAGTAAAGACATTTGTATTTGGTAGAATATTGCCTTGTTGGAAAAGTGATTTTTGCCAATATAGCGGTTCCTCACTATATCACGATTAACCTTTTGGAGTCTTACTGATTTTTTTAGTGCACTTTTGCATGCTTTCTCTTTTTTTTCTAAATCGTGTTCTGCATTGTGTTTGGCTGAGGAGCATTGTCAATAAATCTCCTCTGTGCATTATTAAACATTAAATGCCGTACAAGGAAAATCAGTTGCATCTATGTTTGATAGGGCCTGTATCATGCAAGTCCTCTTTTTTTTTTAAAGGTTTTAAGTTTATTATAATGTTAATTCCTTCTGAATAACAACCCTAAAGCGCTATTTGGATCTGTTCATAAATTTCTGAATATTCTTCTCTGATCTTGAAGCACCAGCCCCTCCCAACCCGCGAAAATGAGCGGGTTCTCACGGGTGCACACGAGCCGGGCCAGCTCCAACAGTGATTAGATGCTATCACATGTGCCAAGCACATTTACAAAGCAGGTCAGAAATGACTTTGACATATCCGGGGCAGCAGTTTAGCTCAGGCGGTAGAAAATAAAGTAGCAATTATTATTATTATATCCGGGTTTTTGCCACAATTTTCTTATGATGGCTACTTTAGAAACTGTCTCTGTTCTTAATCCACTGTTCAATAGAACTTTCAAACTCACTTTGAAAATGATGCTAGGAACATATAGAGGTACCAGCAGTTCTGAACAGTCAGTAGCAACAGAAGGCTAAAGCTACTAGAATTGTTGAAAGTATAGAATACAAACTGTATTCAAAGATAAAATATAAAAAAAAATAAAAATAAAACCAAAAACAAAACATCTCTAAGAATTCTTTTCTCTTTCTTTCTATTTTTTTAAACAGTTTTTAAGCGTAATGTCAAAGTGCCCATAAAAGCAAAACCTGGTAGCATGGCAAGATTCAAATATAAACACACAACTCTTCAACTCAGCAAAACCATAGAACGTTACACATGACAGCTGCTAACTTAATAGATTTTGGAGAAAAAAATAAAGCTTAAATAGGTCAGCTGTCAAATAATCTTGTATTTACAGGCGGTTTAGAGGATGAAATTATTTGAATTACCAAGCAACAACAAAAAGGCTTTAAATCAGTCAGACAAGAAAATTGCTAATACAGTCCTGACATGACATATTCATTGCATGTCTTAGAAAACTAATTTTATAAAAATGAAAAGAAACCAAGGAGTGCCAGGAACCAAGAAATCAAAGTAACCTCGGATTGTTTACTTTGTAAAATGACCTTTGGGGAATCAAAGAACACGTAATTAGTAGCAAATGGGGTAAAGCCTAATTTTTTATAGCGACCCACCACACATTGGAAAACTGTGGGAAACACCAATGTAGCTGATTTAATCCACCACACACAGCTCCACAATTAAACACAAAACAAACCAAATCTGCCAAGAAAAATGGGATCGTTTGCATTCCTGCTGTCTGCCTGCTGCGTCCCAGCACAGATGGAAGACTGCGTTTTCAAACCGCACCGCTGAGGACTCAGTCATGCAGTTCTTTCACTCAGTCCTTTGAAATTTCACTAGAGTACCGTTTTGCAGCTAAATCTTCTGCTGATCGAAACAAAACAGTTCACAGCTTTTACTATAGCCTCTTTGATCTCTTCTTCTCTTGTTGTTGTACTGTGAGACTGTCAGCTTTCTCTTTTCTCCTCATCTGTTTGTTTCCACATTTGCCTAATTTTTATTATTTTATTTCTGAACCTTTTCTGCATCATGTTGGAAAAAAAAAAGGCCAAAAAATGTATCGTAACCAGCAAAATTTGGAATCAATGTTTCTCCTGTGTGTCATGTCTCGTCAAGCTTCCTGTTGTCTCGTGTGGGGTTTCCTGTTTTGTTTTGAAAGTCTAACCTACCTCTCGTTCCAGACCTTCCCCTTCCTGCTGTGTCTGCTCCCCACACCTGTGTCTGCCTCATCATCCCTGATCATTCCCACCTGTGCCTCCCCTCCTCATATATTTACAGCCTGTGTTTCCCTTTGTCCTGTGCCTGTTTGTCATGTGCTTTCACCTGCCAAAGCAAGCTCTTCTCTTGATCCAAGAAATTAAATCCTTAAGCTCTGCATCTGAGTCCAGTCCTGTGTTTTGCCTTGTCACTGTGGTGTTTAAGTGCATAAGTAAACGTCCAAAATCCTCCTTTTTTTTGATGAGTCTGGTATTTTTTTTTCTGTCAGCATCTATTCTGTACCATGACGACTGACAGCGTATTGCCACAGGTATGCTGGTATCAATCGTCACAAAATAGTGCACACTAACCAGTCTCTGCAGTAGCATTTTAATGCGTTTTAATCTCTCATTTATTTCAAAGTAAACTTGAAAATCTCTTCATAAACACTTTTCTAAAAAGGGAAGCAACTGTTGGAAATGTCTATGTTGCCTGCAGTGGATCATTTTTCATCTTCAGAAAATAAACTAATATTGCAGGAGAATAAACATCAGTGCAGGATTGCACATGTTTGTATCCAAACCGTCCAAATGTGAGTGCAGGATCTGCATCAGGAGTTTCCCTGAAAAGGCATCTCTCACTCTTGTTCAGGATTTTCTGCTTTGCCTTTAATCTGCATCCACTAATTATATTTTCCAATCTCAGTACAACTTTCAAAGTTTAGATGACACATTGTCTAATGACACATCTAAAATTCAAACATGTGTTACACTCATCATTTTCCTAAAGTACGATTAGCAAATAATCTAACTTGCTATAAACATGAATGTTAAAATGCGCTCTGTCTTTATGTGTTAACACGTCCTGACCTTGGTAAAAGGCGACTATTGCACCCAGTGGGGTTGCTGACTATGCAACTAAAATGTGAATGGATATGACATTCATTCTTGTTTACTTGTTTGTTAGCGCACATATTTCATTTACACTTTATTATCTTCAAGAAATCCAAGGAATCTGGAAAACTTTACCTGCTCTGTTCAGTACCAAGTTTTTTCTCTGAGTCCCACTAGTTGAAGTTTTGGCTAAAGATGATCTGAATCCATTTTTGTTCAGTGAATCGGATCGTTCAAAACAAACCAAAATCAACTATGAATCGGATCGGCAACCAGTAATTATGATATAAGCCGAATTGCTGTTCAAATGAATCATTAGACCCCTAATATCTAACCATGAGCAAAACTGTTTGTTCAAGTTTAAAAGAAACAGCAGAAGCATTTCCTGGCTGGGGCCAAAACCTGTTGAGCTGTGTCGCTTCAGGAGCGAGCAAAGAAAGCAAAATGTTGATGTGATGAATAAATGACTGCCTGCCCCGGCTTCAGATTGAGAAATGCAGATCTGATTTAGGATCCTGAGTCTTGTGCATACTTTCCCTGAAACATATTTAGATGTTGGCCTTGCGAAAATGTGTGTAGAGGCAATCATGGAGATGCAACAAAGGCACAACTGACAATGGGTTGAGCTGGATGTTCTCAGCAAACAGCAGAAAAGCAGATACCAGTGTCAAAACGCTGCCAACAAGTGTCTGTAATTACAATTGCTTTTAGCTTGTTGGCCTCCTGTGCCATGCTTTAATCACAGTATGTCTGGCCTGATTTAAATTAGGATGTTTTTTTGCTCCAGAAATTACTAGAATGTACATCATCATTATCCTATCTCACCTTTAAATCATGTTTTTTCCTCCTCGACCGCACTCAAAACAGCTGCAGCCTCTGGAAAGTGGTAAAGCAGCACTTAGGTTTGAAATTAGCGGCTTTGCTGGAGGAACCAAATTGTGTTGCTTCAACGAATTGCCGGAGTGAGGAACCAGAATGTTTGGAGTCAGTGCTGAAAAACGTTTCTGACATTTTTGGTTGAAAAAATCTGTCATGTCCGTTACCCCTCAGTGTTTGCTGACCTTTTTTTAATTTAATTTTTAATTTTTATATTTATTTCCATGAAAACATTTATTAGCCGGACTTATAAGTTTAGTTTTGGGTGATATATTTGGTTACATAATCTTTTGTTCTTGTTTTGAACTTAAAACAAAAAAAACTATGGAACTGACAATCCATCACTTTGTATCTAAATATGGGCAAAAGTTGGAGAAAATCTCCCAATACCCTAATTTCCTCCTCAAGTTCATCTACAGGAATCTGAACAGCCATGGAAGCCATGCAATGGCTCTTCTTATCTTTAGTATATTTGCTGTTCAGTTGTTCTTGTGTTGCTTTCTTTTCCAAACAGGACATTAACTTTTTTAGATTTCTTGCAGCAGTTTCAGTCTTTCTAACATAAAGTGTTAGACCTTTTTCCTGACTGAGTCCATGACCTCAGTTACTGAAGAGGACACCTCTTGTCCCTGGACCTGCAAAGTAATCGATGTAGTTCTAAGACAACTAAACTACAAAACCCTCAACCAATTTGATCCGCCAATGAACCGACATTGATGGTGACCTACTGGTAAAAAGCTGTCCTACAAACAGTTTCTCAGCAAAGCAAAGTCAAATTTACTACCACCAAGACAAAATAAGTTATTTCTTTTTAAGCTATAGTCACATGCACCCGTACGAGGTTTGACGGGTTGTTGATGTTATTGTGCGTTGTCCTTATGCTACACTAGTCGTTAGGGAAGGGCGCGTACTGACAGCAGACAAATGCTGCTCACATGGGGTCTGCAGTTCACATAGGACGCCCACACACACTACATTCTGCCTAATATCTTTATTTCTAGCAGTCAGGCTGCCCTCAAGGAGCGTGCAGTTAACAGTGCAGGCTCTTTGCGCAGTCCACAGGATTTTAAGAAAGGAAAAATCCATACATTGTACTGAGTCTCACCTACAGTATTTCACCCTAACCCTTATATGACCTGTCGCATGCCTCTAGACAGAAAGGCTTATAAACTTTTTTGCTCCACAGGCTCACCAAAATTTGGCATGGGCCACCGTACAATTGTTTTTCATTTTTCACCCGCACCCCGGATGCATACATGTAACTCCAAAACCTCATTTGGCTGTTACACATTTGGTCTTGCGGATGATGGCCATTTTTTGATGACAAACTTAATTTTACATGTTTTGTGTTCATCAACAGAAATACTAATGAAAGATAGAAAAAATGTGATTAGAGATCCACAACTACAGCTTTCTCCTTAGCTCTGTTTGAGACTTGCAGGTTTTTTGAGTCTCTTGAAATGCTGGCTTGGGGTGTTTTTGTGACACCTAAGAAACCAGTGGTGGGCTGGATCTCTTAACTTGGGTTTTGTTTATCCCCAGGTTGAGTAATTATGTAGTTTAGGTTTCTTAGATTTATTGTTTTACTCCTACTACTCCGTCATACCACTGGCAGGTCCAACTCACAATTTCAGACTAAAACCTAATATTTCCATTGCTGTCTATTTTTGATGCTATAACTTGTGGGTAAAGTTACAGAAGCTGCCAGTCAAATCACATCTGCAAAACCATTGGTGGAGCTGAGGGAGAAAAAAAAAATAGAAGGTTGCTTTATACAAACAAAGCAAATGCAGGGAAGATCTGTCCTAAGCTGCCTTTAAAACAGGCAGTGACTGACACAAAGTGTCTATCTGGAATTTAAATTACATGTGACAGAGATGGCGCTGTTTTAATCTTAAGGAGATGAAGGAATCCCAATGGACCAGCGTTCTATTTATTTCATCATCAGATTCTCAGCTGCGCCTTAATAAATGACAACGGTGAACCACAAATGAGTATGACTAACGTTGTGATTGTCACTTTACAACTAAATAATTTTCTCTTTCCTCAACGGCACTTAAGCAAATGCAGCCCAAAGCTTGGGCTTGCTGAGTGGATGGTGGTTGACTGGATAGTAATTAAGCTTTAAATTGGTGGCTTTGCTGTGGTCCTGGGGTTGTGTTGCAGTCTGAGCTCTTTGCAGCTCTGCAGCTTTAGATTCTGCATCCCTGCTGTTACTTGACAACTGTGGAAGTAAACACTAGGAAATGAGTTCAGTGATTCACGCCTGACACATAAAACTCAGACAAAACGCTAAACACGAATCCATTTTTTTTTTTTTACCAGTGATGATCACCGGATTCATTGAGCGTTTACCTTGATCTTTTTAAGTGTTTGTTAGAAATGTTGCCATGGTTAAAGTAAAAAATGGCTCCTGAAATTTTGCTGTTTTATGATAACGTCAATAAAAAAGTCCCAACAGGGATGAAAATGTACTTTTTCATTGTGAGTATTTATATTGCATTTGCTCTAGAATTCACTCTACTTCCTACCTGGTGACAGCCAAAACTTTTTCTTTTCACAGAAAGGATGAACGATGAATAGATACATTCACGCCACCGCTGCACCACAGCCGCCCGATGTGAACCAAGTTATGGTGATGAAGGACGGGGACGTTAAACTTGTGATTCAACTAGTGGAATGGAATGATGAAATGAAGGAAAATACTTAGAGAGCAAAGAGTAGAAGAGGTGTCTGTTGTGAATCAGAAAGATTAGTAAGAATGAAGTGAGGAAGACATTGAAGAGGCTGAAGAGTGGAAAGCTGGTCCTGACAACATACTTGTGTTGATATGGAACTATTTAGGAGAGGTGGCTGTAAGATCGTGAAGAATGGAAAAATGAATTAGTGTCCATTTTTAAGAAGAAGGGACACGAACAGAGCTGTGGACACTACAGGAATAAAGCTGAACAGATTTACTTTGATGATATGGTTGGAGACGATGCTGGGGAGCAGATTGAGGTGGTTTGGACACGTTGACAGGAGGACAGTGATGATGCTGGTAAATGGATGCTGATGAGGAGGTTTATGGACGAGTAAGGAGGGCACGAAGGTTGTTGGTGTAAGTGAGGAGGACGCAGAAGATAGTCACGCTGAGGTGAATGATTCGCTGTGGCGACCCCTAAAAGGAGCAGCCAAAAGACAAAGATAGATCGATGTGCCTGCATCTTTTCAATTAAAAGAGTGAGCAAGAAGAAAGAAAAAAAAACGAGAGGCTGCTATGAGACTAAAAATCAGAACTTCACGACTGAAAAAACTGAAAAAAGCAGCTCTCAATGTTGGTTTAAAGTGTCACTTTCTCACACTTTTGAGGACTTTGTGATCCTCAGATAATAAATTGACTGCTTCAGATCACAAGAAACATTTTTTTCATTTAACAAACAATAATTAGTCCATGATGGATTTATTTCCAAGACATTCCGCCAAGAAAAAACGGGATATAGAACCCAGACTTGCTAACGCAACATGACATCATGAACTTAATCTTTTAATGACAGGAAGAAAAAAAAAAACAAAAGTGAAAATAATTGGAAGCATGCCCTCTGTGGTATTTTGTCTGTGTGAAACTGAGAGCAGGCAGTAAGTTATGGAGTGAGAACTCATTTAAACAGAGTAATTTAGGGATAAAAGATACTTGGAGCAGCAGTCGTAATCACAGGTCAGGACCAAGGCCAGATCTTGCTCTCTGTGTTTTTCTTTTTTTTGGGGGGGGGGAAACATTTCTCTGATTGTGTTGCTTTTTGTATCGCTCAATTCGGTATCAAGATCAAATTCCCTGCAGCTGACCCATCTCGGTGCTTATCGCCCCCACCGAACCCCGGCCTGTGTTTGAGTGTGTCAGAGGCTGATAGCATTGACTTCAGGAATCAGTCCATCTCATTCAGCAGTTCCCACAGGCTCACCACAAAAGAAAGAGAAAAAAAACAACATATTTTACATACACACACACGCCATAAAAGAAAAAAATAGATTTCACCCTCATGCCACAGAAAAAGTCAACTCCTTCCACTCGTGTTCTACCAAACAATCCTGCGTTCCACTCTGTCACCCCCCCCTCCTTCCCTTTAGTGTCTTTTGTGTACATTGCCGTCTTGCTGACTCGATTTCTTTTGTTCACGAAACACATTTTTGATGGCAGAAGATATTCCATTGCTGCCGGAAATGGACACGAGCTCGAAAAACGCAGGGAGTTTACAGAGTTTTTGTTAGACTGAAAAATAGACAGAAAATAGGAAAATATGATAAGTCGAAATATTCAGACTAAACACGCTGAGTGCATTAGTGAGACAAAGGGGAATACGTGAAATATTACACGAGCAACCTCCATTGTTTGAGTGTCTACGTGTGGAAGCAATGTTGCCGTTTTTTTCATTGACTATTATTTAAACTGCAGATTTTTTCTTTTTTTTTTCATACAGTACAGACCAAAAGTTTGGACACACCCTCTCATTCAAAGAGTTTTCTTTATTTTCATGACTATGAAAATTGTAGATTCACACTGAAGGCATAAAAACTATGAATTAACACGTGGAATTATATACATGACAAAAAAGTGTGAAACAACTGAAAAAATGTCATATTGTAGGTTCTTCAAAGTAGCCACCTTTTGATTTGATTACTGCTTTGCACAGTCTTGGCATTCTCTTGATGAGCTTCAAGTGGTAGTCACTGAAATGGTCTTCCGACAGTCTTGAAGGAGTTCCCAGAGATGCTTAGCACTTGTTGGCCCTTTTGCCTTCACCTGCGGTCCACCTCACCACAAACCATCTCGATTGGGTTCAGGTCCGGTGACTGTGGAGGCCTGGAGGTGTGTTTGGGGTCATTGTCCTGTTGAAAAAGAAATGATGGTCCAACTAAACGCAAATCTGATGCTGCTGCCAGACGCTGTGGTAGCCATGCTGATTCAGTATCCCTTTAATTTGGAATAAATCTCCAACAGTGTCACCAGCAAAGCACCCCCACACCATCATACCTCCTCCTCCATGCTTTACGGTGGGAACCAGGCATGTTGAGTCCATCCGTTCACCTTTGTGGCACAAAGACAAGGTGGTTGAAACCAAAAATTTCAAAATTGGACTCATCAGACCAAAGCACAGACTTCCACTGGTCTAATGTCCATTCCTTGTGTTCTTAAACCCAAACAAGTCTCTTCTGCTTGTTGCCTTTCTTTAGCAGTGGTTTCCTAGCAGATATTCTGCCATGAAGGCCTGATTCACACAGTCTCCTTTTAACAGTTGCTTTGAAACACTTTCAAAGTTTATTTTTGGTTTTTACAACTTTAAATATTCTAGAACCTTTTTACATTTTCATTTGATACTGAAGGAGAGATGGTAGGATTGTTAAACTCTGTATAAAGAAAGAAATATCAAAGAAGCTCTGTGCTGATTGATGATGGACACAGTGATGAGACCCTTAAACCTCCACATTTTCACATTTTGGAAAATCTCTGGAACGGTCCATGTTTGGATCAAGTGAGAAATGATTTTCATGGTTGGGCTTTTATTCTGCCTACTTTTTTTTTAACGAACTTAATTTATTTACAACGAGCAACAAAGAATGCTGATGATGTAAATGGAGCCTGTAATTTGGACACATGGTATGCAAGCATTTGATGTGAGCACCAGAAATATGTCTATAATTTCAGATTGCTGAAAAAAAAAAGACCTTCTGGGTTTTGTGCTGAGAAACCGGTACCGGTCCGTGGGTCATTTGGGACCGGGCCGCACATAATGAAGAAATAACTTGCATTACTTCCATTTTATTTATTTAGGAATCTGAAAGATGTTTTATTTTGAAAAACTGCCCAATTCTCTGCTACATCAGTCTATTCAGGGGTGCTCATTACGTCGACCGGTAGATCTTCAAGGGCATGACTGTAGATCGCAGGCGGCATGGATAAATGGAAAAAAAAATGTACTTCTAAACAATCCACCAGCCAACCAAAATCCTTACCGAGAAGTACGGGACTTGATTGACATGCAGAACGGCCAATCGGACATCTTCTAATACACACGTCACTGCACTGAGAAACTACAAATACACTGAGCGCAAATTCTGTCTGTCATCAGAAAGTGTCAAGTCCCCAGCAGCAGACCACTCTGGACAACCGGAGTGTTTATTCAAGCCGCCCCGCGTGTGTTCTTCTGCTATCAGCTTTATCAGCTCTGCTGTCGCCCGATAAATACGAGCTCATTAAGAAAACTGTTTGTTTTCCCCGTGGCACGCGCTTCGTACGGAGCCAGCAGTGCCTTTGAAATGCCACGCTAACAGAGCCTGACATACGATAGTCGCTGCTTTTCGTCTTAGTAATAAAACGCCTCATATGTTAATAAAGTATCTTTGTGTAATCTTACTGTGTAGTTTTTAATCATCAGTATATAAACAACAATGTCCAAATGTCCATGTAACTAATAAACAAACATTTAACAACAAACATTTACTAATAGTATTTAAATATCTATGTCATTTTGACGCATTCCAAGGCGCTCCTCTCGGTCACGTGATAGGTTACCGCAAAAATAAAACCCAGGATCTAGCAAAATGAGTAAAAAACAAAACGTCTTTGGAAAGTTTCTCTGCTGAAGGGAAATGGTCCATCTAGGAGACAGAAGAGGAGCCTCTAACTTACAAAAAATATCAAAGCGACATTAATAGACTACTTCTTTTTTGCACCATGAGTGTAGGAAGGGGGGGGGGGGGGAGATGATGACACCTGTGCCATTTTAACTGTTAAGTGTATCAAAATAAAAGCACAGGATTCGTCTTGTCATGTATTTGATCTTCCATCATCCTAGTATTGCTACAATAATCACCCGCCTGTATTTGAAAGACCGGTCCGTGAAAGTTTGTGTGACGTCAAACTGGGTCGTGGCATGAAAAAGGTTGGGAACCACTGCCTTAAAGGACTTTTTAAATGTGCCCTAAAACAGCAAAAAAAACTTTAATGTATTTTTAAAGAAATGATCCCATGAAGTATAGCTAGTAAATGCTGAGTATACCATCTATGGAGATCAGCATTACATATGCTAACTACATCATTTTACTCTTTGTACACTAAACCGTTGAATCACCAAAACAGATTTATAGTGGTGATGTTGGTGTTACCAACTGTCAAGATTGGTGCGGGCACAATATGTAGGTTGCAGATAAATCTAAACTAAGAGGTTCCTTTTATTAGGAAAAACCTGGAAACAAAGGTAATGTGGCTCGTAGCTCTCATAATAGCAAAACAATCTGGCAACAAATGCAAGGGAGATGCAGACTATAAAAAGGGAGAAATGATAACACAATTACACACAGGTGCGCACATCAGGGCGGACAGGTGATAACACGGATGAGAAGTCAAGACATCTGAAATGAGAGAACAACAGGAGGGTATTCCAGAAAGCAGGTTATGCTAGGTCCCACGGTAAGTTTGAGGCTAAGGAAGTTGATAACCTCAGCTTTCGGTTCCAGAAATGCAGGTATGTTTAAGGGTATGTCAAGTTGCCATAGCAACTCATGCTCTGAACATAACCTGGTCTGGAGCAGGTTTAGTTGAAGGTTAGTTTGTTTTCAGAGAGGTGCAGCAGCATGGCGTGTCCATTTGAAGATGATTTAGTGGATGAAGAAGCTCAGATAATACTTTTTCCACTGTGAGAGGGTGATTGGACCACATATGGATGTTGGAAAAATAAACTTTTTTACATTGTTGATCTAACTTAATTATTTGCTTCAGTTAAGATAAATCATTTATTTAGTTAAGTCAGCTTAAAAATAACACGTAGTTTTCAGACGGTTATTTTACTTTCATTCAAATTAATTTAATTAAGTAGGTGTGACTTTGGTGCTGCTGTTGGATCGGCACTGGAGGGGATTGTGGGATACCATTCCCTTTGCCTGTCTGGACGGATTTGGGTTTAAGTGTGGGTTTTTGACCAAATGTGTTTAGTTGTTGTTTTACTGTGTTTTGCAGAGTTATTTTGTCCTACTTTGCTTAAGTCTCTGAACCATGAGTGAGAGGGAGGAAGAGGATGATGAGTTTATTTAGCACCCCTATATTAGTCTACAATACCAATGTTTGAGAAAACCTATATGAATTTATACAACCTGTGCATATTGCTTCGTTCTTTTTATTGTTATAAAAATAAGTATATCTGCTATGTATATATATATATATACACTGAAAAAACTAACTTTTTGGTCCAATAATATATACTTAATTATTCCTCGTAATATTTACAAAATAATTTGAATATTTTGCTAATACAGAGATTTTTCTAGTAAAGAATTTACATTTTACATATTTTTCATGAGTAATGACAAACTATCTGTTTATTAGTAAGACCTACCTTTCAAATTTTTGTAATAACTTTGGCAGCATTCATTAATATTTTGTAAGATTTGAATAGACTGTGGGGGAAAAAGGTTTTTTCAGAAGCGCACTGAATTTGAACTGTCGACCTGGACGGGGGTGGGGTTCTGAACTGTCGCTGGCTGAATTTGAATTGACCGCAGAGACAAAAAATGTGTCCAAAAGTGCGAGCATTTGAATTGACAGGGGCGGCGGGATGGGTGGGTGAGACTGTACAGGAGCCGCAGGTGCTTTTTGCCACAGCTGAGACGCTGCAAACTCCTAGTAAAGTCAAGATGAGGACTGCGGGAGAAGGATGCTTCAAAACTTTGGTGAAAAACGGATGACCACAGCCAAATGACAAATTCATTGAAAGCGTTACTTAGAGACTTTAATTTTGTGCACTTAATTCAAAACAGAAACGGAATATAAATGTTTATATAGTTTTGTAATTTAGTCAAATAATACAAAGCTAATACCGTATTTTCCGGACTATAAGTCGCACTTTTTTTCATAGTTTGGCAAGGGGTGCGACTTATACTCCGGAGCGACTTATATTTGAAATAAATTATATTGTTAAATAATTTCACATGTTCGTTATTTTCACTGACAACCGCAAGTGGGCGCTCCAGGTTGGAGTGGTACTTAGTGGTACTTTCATACTGTCAAGTGTGTTTGTGACCTGCGTGCTCCCACACTTAAATACAATTTCAGTCATACGAAAACTCTTGCAGTAGAAAACATTTATTTTCACATACTTAATTTACATCTTAAGGCCCGTACACACCGGGACGAATATTCGCCAGGCGTTATTCGCCAGCGTTTTTCGCCACGTCTTTTGTGTTCACACCCAGGCGATTTTCGCTGACGATGAGCCGACTGAACATGCAATTTCATTCCCTGACATTAGATGGCGCTGTACACAAGGTAGTCGCTTGTCACTCAGAAGAAGAGAGCCACTATTTACGCGCTTGTCAGAAGAACATGGTGAGTTTTATCGACTGGTACAAGAGCTGAAAATGTCTCATGAGCGTTTTCGGGGATATTTTAGAATGTCCGTCATTATTTCTTTGCGGCAGTGTAGCCGCTACTTGGCGTCTATCTTCTTTGCTGGTATGTGTGCTCAGAAAGGCAGTGTTGTGTTTGAGCGCCCCCAAGTTGTGTTTTACTGTAACTTCAGAAGCTCCAGACACGTGAGCAAAAGCGCCATTCTCATTGGTTGAATGGATTTCGACGCGAGGCGTCAAAAAGAAAAAACGAACCCGAGGCGTTTTTTTTTTTTGACGCTTTGACGCGTGGCGTTTTTTCGCGTCGGTGTGCACACTCTCATTGGTGCCCTTTGTTTAGTCACGAGGCGAATTTCGCCGACGAAAATCGCCGGCGAAATTCGTCCCGGTGTGTACGGGCCTTTAGTTGGCATTCACAAACTTTGATTGGCATAAGGCTCCGTACAATTCCATGAGATAACTTCCATAAACTTTAGGGTACAAAACCCCCCCACGGAGCCCACAGGTGGAAGCCGGGGAGGAGGGTGGGGTGACGAAAGCGGCGCTGCGGTAAGAAAGAGAATGAACGCTGCACACCTGGACTTAAATAGGAAGCTGAACAGGTGAGTTAATTAACTACCGCCCTAGGGGGGGGAAGAGACTGCCGAGTTTCCGGTGCCTGAAAGTGCGAATATCATTCGCTATTTTATTTTAACTTAAGTAGTATTTTACTAATAATTATCTTTTTTCAGGTTAACAAATATGTATCATTTCAATACAAACATTTGTATGACATTTTAGAACATTTACCGGTAATTATCTTTTTTTCTTTTAACCCAGTACAATAACGTGACATATTCAAAAAGGAGTCCAGCATTGAGCTTATCAGTATCCCTTTAAAGTCCAAGTCCCACTCACGCAGTGGTTTGAGTTCAGCGTCCAAGTTCATAGAATAGCTGCCGTCCTCCAGCTCAGATCTTACACACGGCGCAGTGAAACGCAGTTTTAAGCGTTCCCAGCTTACGCGTTGATTAACTTCATTGAGTTCAGCTGGTAACGGCGCGCGTGCATTGTTCTCCGTGCTGAGTGCACGCAGGCTGCTGCGCACTCATGTGTGAAGCACTGCGAGCTCCAGGTCACAGCGAGGCAACCACCTTCGCTGATCAGCGTGACACATACCACTAAAAACAACTGAGGGCTGAAAAATGCCACCAAAAAGAAAATCATATTCTGCAGATTACAAGCTGCAAGTAGTGAAATATGCAGCCGAAAATGATAATCGAGCAGCAGAAAGAAAGTTTGGAGTGAGCGAGAAACTTGTGAGGGACTGGCGAAAATCGGAAGTTACTCTTACTGAAATGAAGAAAACCAAAAAAGCTAATCGCGGGCTAAAGGCTAGGTGGCCACAGCTAGAGGAACAAGTTCGCTTATGGGTGCTTGAACAACGTGCCGCCGGGAGAGGCTTGTCAACAGTGCAGTTACGTCTCCACGCGAAGGTGGTTGCCAAGGAGATTAATATAAATGACTTTGTGGGAGGACCTTCTTGGTGTTACCGCTTCATGCAACGCAATCGCCTCTCTATCAGAGCTAGGACAACGATGTGCCAGACACTGCCAGCAGACTTCCAAGCCAAGGTAGACAGTTTCCGTGAGTTTGTTGCAAAGCATGTAACTGAGCACAGCTTGACACTGGATCATATTATTAACATGGACGAGGTCCCCCTCACATTTGACTCAGTACACAGTTCGTTGTGGGTCATGTAGCTATTTAGCCTGTTCTCTAACCCCCTGTTATTTTAAGTTGCCTTTCAAGATGAGATGTATGTTCTTGGTCTCAGATTTTCTAATAAATTTCCTGTCAAAGTGCGACTTATAGTCCAGTGCGACTTATCTGTGTTTTTTTCTACTTTATAATGCATTTTTGGGCTGGTGCGACTTATACTCCGGTGCGACTTATAGTCCGGAAAATACGGTAATTGAATTAATGCATGCTCTATCTAAACATATTTTTACCAACAGGAGATACTTATTAGTGGATGAATTACCAGAGAAGAGATTGGATTGGGGAAAAAACAACAGCTTTATTCAGGCAAGTAGAAAGAAAATAAAACTAATTTTAGCAATCAATTATTGTAACATTTTTGGATTTTTTGAAGTTATATTTATTTATGTGCTTGTTTAAAGTTCTCTGTGTGTCATTGGGTTGATGTTATACTTTTTTTTGTTCTTCTTTAGGGTGCTAATACAGGGGACAGTTCAGTAGGAACAAGGACATGGAGGTTCTCCAGCTGAAGGCTTGTAGTGAGGTCCACCCCTGGCATTAAAGATTTTGTGGAGAGATGGCCTGCTTTATTTTCTGAAACTGAGGTTTGTAATTCTTGAAAGTTTTTGTGCATCTTAAATTTACTAATTTGTTTATTTTTTAGATCATAGAGGAATCATCATGGGATCATGGTTACACCCATTTCCGTGGAGCAGATGATCATGTATCACTTTGATAACTGCACACCAAAACTTATTGGTCTGATGGAGGCAAAAGGAGGGATTGTTGGAAGCAAGATGATGCTGATTTTGCAAAAACTTAGGTGGGTTTAGTCAAAATCACTTTTGTTTCTTTTACTTTTTGTGTTGCACAATTAAATGGCATCTTTCTACATGGCTACTACTTAAAACAGAAAATAACACTGGTTTTAAGTGCCACTAACTTTTGTTCAGGATGAGACGCCTTAGTCATGATGATTAAGTATGTTACTTATGAGTAAGTGATTACTCTAAGTCCCATTTCTTTTTCAATTACATCATACTGCACACTCTACAACAGAGTATTAGGGCCAGTTTTGCAACATTTTTGTTCTTTTATGATTACGACTTAAGTCCTACATTTACAAGAAAAAAGTTATAACTCAAATTATGAGATTTCGGTAGTACATTTATGACTTTAAAAGTCACATACTACATTTATTACTTTTTCCCCCTGTAAATTTGCGTTGTTTAAAGTCATATATTTTTTTACTTTAAAAGTTATAAATGTAAGAATTTAAAATGCGTAAATTTACAAGAATAAAGTTATAAATATTACTACTTTTTTTTTTTTATACCACTGATCGATGTTGTGTGTTTGGACTTTTTATTTTTGGAAATTGGCGAATGTATCGGTGAGCTCGGCACTGTTTCTAAGGTCACCAGATTAATCAGCGCCGCGCTCAGTTCAGTGAGTTCTGGTTTCACCACCAGCTGCAGGAAAGTCACCTGATGCTACCGCTCACTGGAGAACCTCCATTTTTGCCCTCATACAAAATGCTGAGTTCTGATTGGTCTCCACTGCAGATAATGAAACATGGAACCAACTTTTTCTTTAGCTTATAATTGCAGTACATATAAACACCTCATTTAAAAATGAATGCTTACTTAAATGCCTCAGCGAAATAGAAGAAATACCCCAGGGACAGTTTTGATGAGCAAATTACATTTCAGAATAATCCAAAAACTGAATTCCCTGATTCACTGCCTTTAATGTTATTGGCTTTTTAACTTTATTCATTTATTTTATTTTTCTGTTACAGGAGGATGATCACTGTGATCCCTTTCATTATACAGACATCATGAAAATCTTTGTTGTCCGTTCTACTGAAGAAGATCCAGTTGATGGCAAAATTGTTCTTGAGGGACAAGAGATCCTTTCCCAGTGTCAAAATACTGGAAACGCCGGTGCTCTGCTCATGGGGTAGATTTATGGGCTGTTTGTTTAATGATATTGTGTTGGAGGACATGTAAACTGATTACATGAACAAAGTATTTAATATTTTTGTGTTTTAGAAAATTTAAATTGAGTACATGAACAGAATATTAAGTTTTTAATTGGAGAATACTTAAATTGATTACATGGACAAAGTATTGGTTGATCATTTTGTGCTGGAGGAAATGTAAACTGAATACAAGAGCAAAGTATTTGTCATTGATGAATAAACAGTTGCAAAGTATGTTTTTTGTTTCATTTATCGTGGAGATTGGGTCAGGGTGAAAATATTTGAAAATCATATTTAAATTTACTCAAATGTAATATGTACTACTTAACAGTAATAGCGAAATAAATGAAATATTTTCAATACCTTCTTTAGTTAAGTATTGTACATTTTACCTAATAAAACTAAGTACATTAACCTAGTAAAGGAAATATCACCAAGTAAACTTTACTTAAGATTCCATCATAATGTGACTTGTGGAAGTTAAGTAAATTTTACTAGATCATTGTTTGTAATTTATATGTTCATAAACGCATTAAAACTTACTTAAGAATTGTTAGTGCAAATTGTTACGAGGATTTTCTTGAGTAAATCTTATTAGTTATTTCTTTCAGTGTATCTGCTGTGTATCTGCACCTGATATAGGGTGCTGATGTCATTAAACCACACCCCTTCTCATTACTGAGATGCACATCACCTAATATGCTTCATTGGTAGTAGGCTTTCAAGCCTATACAGCTTGGAGTTAGACAACATGCATGAAGAAGATGATGTGGTCAAAATACTCATTTGCCTAATAATTCTGCACTCCCTGTATTGTAGTTTTTGGTTTAGTATGCACCTATCCTTCCTGTATCCACCAAGGAATTTTCACCTCACGCTCCTTATCTCTGCTTTCACTTCCTGCCTCTCCACATTGTTCTACTGCAACTTAAAGGAAACGATGATACAAACTCTTTAGTCAACCAGCAAAACTTTATTTTTAAATATCTTTTCAACATAAAATCTTGACAAAAAACAGTAAACTTCAAAAAGACACAACCTTTCTAAGAAAGTAGCATAAAAGATAACCAAACAAACAAACAAAATAATATAAGGAGGTATGAAATGTAAAGAGAAATAAAGCCTTTTAAATCTAGTTATTCAAAATCTGAGCTAGTCACGGACTATGAATTTATTTGCCTTATAAAAGCACTTTTGTAACAAAATGTCCACACTTAAGCTAGATGTTTGCATACAAAGTGTGTGCATCTAAAAAAATAAAGAAAAATACAGAAAAGTTTTTTTTAAGACCAACACATGTTTATGTAAAAAAGGTCTGCAGCTGTAAAATATCTTGCACTCCTGAAAAAATGGTGCCATCAGAAGCACTTTTTTCAACATCTGTCAGAGGACTTCTCCTCTTTCAAAGCGTTTATTTAAACACAGAGCATGCCCTGTTGTGTGGTTATGAAATATTAATAGACAAAATTATGTGTCATAAAAATGCTGCTTTCAAATTTAATATTTTTGTAATTAGAGGGACAAAGTGAGGATAGAATGAACATGAATAACTAAAATCACTTCCTTCTCTTGTTGGTAATCTTTGAAGAATCATTTGTAATCTGAGGACGTTTGATCACTTTGCAAACATAACTGATGTCAAATAAAAGTCTTATATTGATGGCACATGATAATACGATAGACTGATAGAAAAAGTAGTAACACACATTTCGGAAAGAAGAAAAGGAAAATATCTTATGAATTAATCTGGGGAAATCTTTTCAATCCAATTGGCTGGGGAGAAGAAGCACGCTACTTGGCTGCTGACAGCAGAAAGGTGCTGATTGGTTGATAGGTTCCAATGATGTCCGATGTTGACACACTTAAAACACTCAGTGATCCCAGGTCACATCAATGTGAATTGATGTTTCCAAAAGATACATCTCGCACACAGAAGGGAAAATCGTAAAACAAAATATACCTAAATGATTATCACAGAGTATTGAAGATTAAACTGATGCAATTGTGACTAAACAGCCAGACACCTCAGTATTCTTTATAAACCTGCCCATATATATTCCATTATTTATAAGTATTAAAAACGCCACATTTAAATCTAGTGTAGAAAAAAAGAGGGTGTATGATAACATTTTGTAATCACTGGTCTGAAAAATCCAATGGAGGCTCAAAAAATGTCATTTATTACTTTTAAAAGCTTTGCTAAAAAAGTTACATTTGTTTGTTAGAAAAGACAGGTTTAAACATTTTAATATTTAACATTTTTCCTAAAAATGTGTTAATGTACATGCCACTTTTGTATTTTTACTTTATTTTATTTTATTATATACTTATTTAGTTCAACGCAAGGTCATTTTCCTTTTTGGGGGATAAACCGATAAAGTTTCCTTTTACTGTGCTTTTATTCTGTGACTTTAAGTGCTCTTTTAAGAGTTTCACTATTTTCAAAATGATGCTGTCAAAGCGACACACTATTTTATCTGTTGGCTGTAAATATTCAACTTTATGCAGGTCCTGTAATACATTATGAAAGAGTTTATGTTGAAAAAGAACCAAAAAAAATGTCAACTGAAATGAGGAAGATCAAGTCAGCTGATGATGAAGTAACTGGTCTGCCGGTAAGACGTTTACTCATAAAGTTGATCAAAACACAGCTTTGCCCATGGGTCACTTTCCCAGAATGCATCACTGCTGTATCTCCTGACCCTTGCCTCTACCTTCCTGTGTGTCTGTGTGCAGCCCATGTCCTCTGAAAAATCACCCGTTTCCTGATCGCCTGAGATGTGAAAGTGAAGCATCTGAAGATTTACGACAAAAGAACAGTTGGAAATAAAAACGACTGGGCTCGTTCAGCAAAGGAAGGCGTGTTGTGAGAATGATGGCGTGAGAGTCACAAAAAAGAGAGAAAATAACAGGGATCATGAGAATAAGAAGACAACAACAGAGACAAGAAAACAAGTGTTCATCTGGAGAACAGAGGCGGTTTGTTTGGTGGGAAAGGTTGTATATTGTCTTGCGGTGCAGCGATGCATTAATTAGAGGATAAGAAATGATGAGCTCCGTTGAAGGCCTATGAATAGACAGACAGAGAGGCAGACAGATAGCTGAGAAACCAACCGGATGCGAACTGTCTGTTTCCGAGCTGAAGCCTGAAAGCTTTTTTCAGAATATCCCAAACTTTGTTTACAATTAGATTAATTAAAACAAAACTAACCAGAATTGTACTTGAAATTAATAATAGAAATGTGTTGATAGTGCCTCATAGAAAGTTGGAGTGACTTGTCAAGTTTGTCTGTCTCAAAGATGTTGCAAAATAGTTTTTGAAAGAAAAAGAAAAAAAACAGCAAACTTAACTGCCTGATAATGGCTCTTAAATGCCTTTGTCCCAACTGCCCTGTGGTTAGACACAGGCTAGACACGAAGACCGAAATGCTCATGTACATTTTTGTCAACAGGCATGCTGCAAGTATCACACCTTTGGATAACACACAACATGCAGGGTAAGTCAGATTGCAGTGGGTGAGACACAGAAATGTTTTATACATTTTTTATCAAAACTCTCTGAACACTGTGCAATGGTCCTGTTATTGAGGTTCAACTGTGAAGTGCATGCTACTTCTGCATTCCTTGCGTGCAGCTTGGCTGTTGGAAAGGCTAAAACCAAGAACTATGTTCACGCACAGTTTGTGAGGACATCCTACGGGCGTCCTAGGCACTTGTGTATCCCCTGCACACCCTGTGCATGCAGCAATGTACGTGGTCAGGAAGGAGCCAGTGTGCGCATCTCACTAATGACTGAAGTGCTGCGTGAAGGGCAACGTATAACAGCATTGCCTATACGTAACAACTGGGTGTAACTTACTTTATCCTTACAAATAATTGCTGGTACACTAACCACATGCACAACTATCTGTACGTTTCATTTCCATGACATCTACCAGAGAACAGCAAGTCACCTGTTGTCCGCTTAAAACGCAGCCCCTCCTCTCTATAACCCTGTATGGGCCAACCCAAAAACTTGCAGCACCTGTCCAGGTCGACCTCTTGCAAAAAGGCACATGACAAAGGCATTAGCTGAATCACAAAGAGCTGTTATTTCCATCATTGAAAAAATCCTTTGAAGCCCAAGTGAACAGAATGTTGCTACACCTCTGTTTCTGGTTACTCTTCAAACCTATCGGGGGTGTTGAATGTTTTTGTCATGTTCTTTACCTTGTCCGCTCTAAGGGGCCCAGTGGGACACAACTCACCTAGCACCTGATAATGTTGGAAGTGGGGTCATCTGGACCCAAAAAACATTTTTTCTTCAATGATTTGTGATCTTCACTGGTGTCTATGGATTACATGAAATCCTCCTCACATTTGTCATGGTAGGGATAACACGTCAATGTAAGGGTGGGGTCATCTGGACCCCACAAGAAAGCACAGGGGTAAAAGCAAACAAAACAGTGTGGAATCTGAGTTATTCAGTGTATTGGGATCTCATATTGTTTATTTAAAATAATTGCTGCGTTCTGTATAGACAGAAGCCTCAACTGAAATCCATTTTGGTGAACACAATCAGAGCGGATATAAGAGCGGGACCAAAACTAACATAACAAGAACTAATTTAAAGAAACCAAAAATGAAATGTGGCAATTACATGTTAAGCAAAACCATTGTCTATTCAGCTGCTTGTGCAAAAGGTGTTACAAAGAATCTACATACACACATGAGAAAAAAATAAATAAATGAAACTGTACCAAGTTACTTGAGTTTTGAAGGGCCTCATTTGGTTGTGGTGGTGTTTTTTTGTCCACAGGATTTATTTTTACAAATGTTGACATTTTTTTCCCCACTACATAGATGTATGCTCAAAGTGAGAATCATTCACAGGAGAAACTCTAAGAAGAACTCGAAGTTATTTTCATGACAATAAAGTTTCGATAATGCAACTGTGGAAAACCGTAAATGGAATAGCATAAAACATTTATGGTAAAAGAAATAACAAGGGTAAAAATGATCAAAATAATAAAAAATAAAAGAACCCCCCCCACACACACACACATACACACACAAAGTATCTTATTTCAATGTGTCAAGCAAGACAAGTGTCTTTTTGTACAAAGTGCCTCATTTGAGCCACTTCTTATCTCAAATCTTTTAAATGAACTAAAGCAAACCTAATGAAAGAGAGTCCTTCTTACTATAGAAGTGTCATATTCTCTCAAGATTCATTGTTTGTCTGAGCATACAACATACCTGTTTTTTGTTATTTTACAACACAGCTAACACAAATAACAATTTTACTAAACATTTTTAAAATATATGTTTTTAATTAGCAATTTAGCTAATTCAGATACACAATACGTTGATTAAAATAGACTCACACAGTCATTTCATGCTTTTTTGTTCTTTTTATATGGTTTTAAGAAAGTAATGATTAACGCAAACCGCTTTACATTGCAGTCAAAACAAAATCTGTGCATATTTCTCTCGTTTATCTGTTACAAGTAATTCCTTTAAATTCAGAGTTCAATATATTTTTATGCTTATTGAATGGCCTTTATATATGTTTCATTTGTCATTATCTGTAGTTAAAAAAAATCAATTACCACGTTCAAATCAGCAGCTCTGCACATGAACACGAGTACAACGGAAAAAATGTTCCCTAGTCTCTATTTGCTGCATCCATGTATTCCTCAAAGGTCCCACAAACATCTAAATAAATTTGCAGACCCATAACAAAAGCAAAAATCCCTGTTTTTTACTAAGCTGACCTATTAATCTTATGTTCTTCCATTGCTTTCCATGAGATTGTGAAATTCTTCTCCAGTAATAAGGTTTGTTTCTGCATAGTCAGCACAAAATGAAACTGTATGTAGTTTATTTCAATAAATTGGTAGTTCTCCTCAGCAATCAGCAAACCCAAAATGACTTGCTCTAAATGTCCTCCAGTTGACATTTAATGCTTCAATTTTGTGTTATTTTAACATCTTTTTTAGAAAATGTTATCCAGACATTTTAATTAACGTAACCTTAACCTTATAACAACTATGTTTTCGTCAGGCAGTTTTTATGACTTCAAATTTTGCTACTTGGGTCTACATTTGTGGTCTGCTAGGATTAGCCCTGGTCTCTGTGGTGGTCTGGTGACTCTTTGAAGGAGCTCCAATGATGATGATTTAACTGATTGATGCCTCAAACGCTGTTCAATGAACAGCCCTGAGATGAGGCAAACAAGCTCATCCCCATTTAGGCATTTAGACTTCTGACTAATGATGGTGAGATTTCTCACTTCAACTCTTCTGTTATCCATGAAGGAGCAAAATGTCCTAAATACCAATAAAACATACGAGTCCCAATGAAACATATGAATCCCAACGAAACATATGAATCCCAACGAAACATACGAATCCCAACGAAACATACAAATCCTAACGAAACATACGAATCCCAATGAAACATACGAATCCCAACAAAACATACAAATCCCAACGTAACATGCTAACGATGAGTATTTAGTTGTAAAATAAAATATAAATGAGGAAATTTTTAAGCAAGTTTAGTTTATATAATCCAGTCAGCAATCAATTATTCAGCTATTTTTTCTAAAAATAATACTAATAAAAGTAAATGCAAAGTTTATTATGAAAATAAGTTTAAGACCATGTTTTCTATTTAGATAGACATACATTGAGACACTTTTCAGAAAAAAAAAGTACAATCACAATTATTTTTTACTTTAAAAATGTTTTTTAACCTTGCAGCTGGTTGCCACAGCAAATCATCAGTCTCCATGTAACTAACCTATGTGTCTTCCTCACTCTAACCTCCTTCACCACATCCATGAACCTCCTTTTTCGTCCTCGTCTAAAACTTTGGACTGATGGCTTAAGTTGTTATTTTTTGTGAAGTACGAGATCCTGGAATTTGTAAATCTATAAAAAAAAATGTTTAATACTTACATGTAATGCTATAGGGGTAAATTCACTTTGAAGGTCTTAAAAATCTGTTTAGCTTAATGTATACAACCCCTTAAGTCTAAAAATAAACTAATCCTAGTTTCTGATAGTTAGGCTAGCACAGCTTGGTTATGAGGTGTTTAGACTACTGCAATTATAATTTTCCCCTATGGTTCCTGTCAGGCTCCAGTGTCACTCAACAGTTTTTTGCAAGTTCTTCTGTATTTACGCTATTTTGCACATTGTTTCATGTGTGTTATGTAAATCAGGATATTATTCTTCTGCACATGTATCTTTGTAAATGCTGCTGATAGCACAGAGTTTCTTCTAGTGGCATGAAGTTTTATCTTATCTTAACCATCTTACTGTTGTGGCGGGAAAGGTGGGAGGATCAAAATAGCAAACAGGCTAGTGGTGATTCGCAATTTATTGAAAGGCCTAAGAGCAGCAGGGCTGGTAGCATTACTGGCCCGATCACATGAGAGGTATACCGCTGAGGCTAAGAGCAGGTTTGCAAGCCAGACGTTTGACACGAGGAACCAGCGACGGGTGAATTGTTGAGCTTGCTCTGAGTGTGAGAATGATCTGGGTTTTATAACTTGGAACAGTAATGAGGAAACTTGCTGCAGGTGAGTGGGAGGGGAGACTCCGCCTAACTCATGGAGGGGGAAAGACACAAAGGGAAAGGACAGGAATCCTGGATGTGATGGGGTTAAATTCTGGAATTCTACTTCTAAAAATAGAGTTTTGCAGTGGTTAGCGCTCTTGCCCCACAGCTAGAAGGCCCTGGTTCAAGTCCCGGCTGGGGGAACTGAACCAAAAAACAGATCAATGGGGGACCTTTCTGTGCGGAGTTTGCATGTTATCCCCGTGTATGCGTGGGTTTTCTCCGGGGTCTCCGGCTTCCTCCCAGCGTCCAAAAACATGCTTCATAGGTTAATTGGTCACTCTAAATTGTCCATAGGTGTGAGTGTGAGAGTGAATGGGTGTGTGATTGCGGACATTCTACCCTTCAACAGACTGGTGACCTGTCCAGGGTGTCCCCTGCCTTTCCCCACAAGTGGCCGGGATAGGCTCCAGCAGCCCCGTGACCCCGAAAGGGAAAAACAGATTAGAATGAGTTTAAATGTAGCATTGCATTTTTATCAAACAGATGTGGTCGTTTTATATACAGTTGTGCTCAGCTTTAAACTTGAACAAATTACAATTTCTTGGTCTTTTTCCATAGAATATCAATGATAAAACAAAATCTTTTTTTTCCACTCCTAGTTATTGGTTGAGTGAAGCCATTTATTGTCAAAACATTCTGTTTACCATTTTAAAATCATAATGACAACAGAAACTTCCCAAATTACCCTGTTTAAATGTTTACATGATGACTTTGTTCTGAAAACATGAACACAAGCTGAAACAAAAGGGTTTGAGTGACAGCTAAAGGTAACCATCCTCACCTGTAACCCGTTTTCCTTTAATCAATGTGTGTGCACAAAAGAATTTCTGGACTCCACACAGACGATTGCATGAAGCATCCAGTGCTGCACTGACAGTTCTAGATCCTGAGTCATGAGGAAAGCTAAAGTGCTGTCAAAAGAGCTACGGGTGACTGAACTGTACAAAACATTAAAGGGATAGAAGATATCCAAGGAGCCCTGCAACAGAATGGCAAACTGTCCAGGGTGTACCCTGTCTTTGCCCACAAGTGGCCGGGATAGACCCCGGCAGCCCCGTTACCCCAAAAAGGATAAAACGGCAGAAGATAAATGAATGAAGATATCCAAGGAACTAAAAACAGCAGTCAGTACTGTTTTAAAACTTTGATCAAGAAGTGGAAAGTGAGGTCTTTTGTTGAAGCCTAACCCCGATCACAAACATTTCTCCCACAACTGCCTAAAAAACGGTTAGGGATGCTAAGAAAAACCCAGAAATGGCTTCAGCTGTGGACTCTCTTATAATCTGGGGTGTGGATGCTTCCTGATGTACAATAAGGAGGCACCTGGGGGAAATGGGCTGCATGGTTGCGTCTCCAGCAGAAAGCCTTTTTGCACAAATGCCACAAAATAGCTCGCTTACAATACGCCAAACAGCACAGAGACAAGCCTCCAAACTTCTAGACCGAAGCCATTTGGAGACCAAGATTGAAACTTTTGGCCACAACCAGCAATCCTACATTTGGAGAGGAGTCAACAAGACCTATGAGGAAAAGAACACTATTGCTGGATCGCTGTCGGTCTGGGGACATGTGAGCTACAAAGGCACAGGAAACTTGGTCAAAACCGATAGTGAGGTAAATGCAGCACGTTATCAGAAGATACACTTTTCAGCTCGAAAGGCTGCACATGAGACACACTTGGATATTTCAACATGACAACGATCCAAAACACAAGGCCACGTCCACCTGTCATTGGTTCCAACCGAATAAGGTTAAGGTTCTGGAATGGCCGTCTCAGTCTCCTGACCTCAATGTAATTGAGCCTCACTGGGAAAATCTCAAACAGGCAGTTAATGCAAGACAGCCCAAGAATTTAAAGGAACTGGATGTTTTCTGCCAAAAAGATTGGGCTGCTTAACCATTAGAGAAAATGAAGAACCTCATCCACAACAACTACAAGAGACTTTAGATAGCTGTTGATGCAAATGAAGGGAATTCGAACTGGAAGAGCATTACGAAGGCATTACGAACTGGAGTATGTAAACTTTTGAACAGGTTCATTTGGGAAGTTTCTGTTTTTATAATGATTTTTTACAAGAAATGGCTTCACCCAACCACTAACTATGAGTGGGAAAATAAGTTGTGGTACTATTATTCATATTCCATGAAAAATGACAAATCATCCTTTCATCCAGGGTATCCAAATTTATGAGCACAACTCGACTTTAAAATATCTTCAATGGGGTTCTTGATAGTTGTTGTACCAGAGGACTGTTTACTGAATTGTTTAATTTGTTAAAGTAGTATTGCCTTGCTTCTTGTGCCTCATCAATTTCAGAATATTCAGAATAGTTTTTTCCCCCCCAGCTTTTCTTGAAACCTTTGTCATCTTAAATTGAGTAAGTTCCCCTACCTATCTCTCTACACTGTAGACTATAATCACACCCACTGGCGCAGACTTCCCTTTGCTCCCTCTGCATCTTTAGACAAAAATCTCTCAAAACCAAGAGCATGAGGTCATGTTCAACATTCCTGGGTTTAGCTTGGTTTGCAGAAAAACGGATCACAATAACTTTAGGCTAATTATCTTAAAAAAAACAGGTTTGATGAAACATTTTTGTTTTTTTTCTGCAAAACCCATGTCTACATGTCGGGCAGCTTATGTGTGTGAGAACATGTTTGGTTGTTTGTTTCATAAATTGCGTGTGTGTGTGTGTGTGTATGTGTGTGTTAGGGGGTGATAAAGGTGGGGGATTCCCGCAGTGACCAGCGTTAATGGTGTGTATGTGTGGGTCTCCCATCAATCATCACACACATTTCCCTCCTTCAGCGCGGTCCAAAATAGAACGTTGTGTGAACATGACCTCTCCCACACATAAACACACGCTTGTGCTCACACACACCAGTAAACACACCCATTACGATGCCATTGTGTCTTGGCTCCTCGTCCAGAATGTGCGCGCGTTTGTTTGCGCTCGTGTGTGCGTGTGTTTGTTATCAGAAGTTGTAAGGAAAAATGTCCCTCCTGCCATGTCCTCCTCCTTTCTCTGTCTCTCTTTTCTTTTTCGCCACAAAGTCTGCAGTTGCTGCCAAATTTCCTCTGTGGCAAAGGTGTGGTGCTGTGGCGCTGTCCCTCACAAACACACACATTCCACTTGTTTTGTTATGGAGACTTTAGTGAGTTGCACATTGCTGTGTGACTGCTGACCAGGATGAAACCCAGTGTGTTACCTGGAACACTGACACAGAAACATAACAAATGAGCTGGAGGTGAAGAATGCATTAATAGCAGGTGATGTCATGTTTCCTTTCCTCCATTATTCCCAGTATTGAAACACCTCAAATTCTGCTGACATAAATCTTACTGCAAACCAAAGCAATAACGAGGGGTCACTCTTTACAGTATCTCTAATAGACGTGTGATTTTTTTTTTCCAGAAGCACTGAATGAAATCGTCATTTCTTCAAGATTTTTTAAAAAATAGAAATGAGTATTTTTATTCCCTTTTGCAGAAATGGGCTGTGGAATGAGACTTAGTGCTGCTGTAGAAATGTAACAAATGAGCTGGTGCGTTGGCATTTTTCCTTTTATTCTATGCTTAAAAACTAGTTGTGTGCACACAGTACCCCCTTTGCAAACCACAAAACCAAAAAAAACAACAAGAAATAAATGGAAAAAAAATGTTCTGACCGTTATTTCAGCTATGTGTACTTTGCCTAACCTCATCCATATCATTATTCTGATTCTAAAATGCTTACATTAGCTTTATCTTGGTTAAAGGCCCAATATTTTTAGTGTTTTTAACTTTTTTCTTTGATTTTTCTGATGGAGGACGTATATCAAGAAAATTAAACTCAAATTTGCATTTCTGAGTATTTCTTTATTTAAATCGTTGTGAATGAGTGTCATTCTGCCATGTAGAGCATGTTTTACTACATTCCTCTGTAGATAGAAAGCTTTCAAATTAAGACTGAATTGATAAATGTCAATAAATGAAGTGTTTGTTTGCAGCAAACCTGACGAAGAGCAACCACATTTGTCTTCTGAATAGCAGTGGAAATAGCAGAAGGACTACAAACACTTGTCACTTGTGTACATACAAGTTTTACTGGCTACTGTGCGTATCCAGATTTGTGTTTACCTGACTTTCTCTCCTCTTTAGCAGCGACTGTCTTGTATCTGAGTTCTCAACTGTTTTCTCCTCTTCCACCAAAACTTCAGTCAGTATTTTTAGTATTTGCATGCTTCTTTGGGGGCTAATCATTTTGACCTTAACTGCAGAAACTTTTTGCTTATCACCGACTATAAATACTGACATAAAAACACAGCGGCGTAGACAGACAATCGCAGCACGCCTGAGACAACAGTGGTGAAGGGGGGGGCAGTTCCTGGTTGGTCGAGCAGGAGGCTCCGAGACGCCACAGGAGCCTCCCATGGAGCTGGGCGTGGGGAGGAAAGAGTGTGTGTCTGAGTGTGTGTAGAGGTCAATATAATGTGGTAGATAAAGGGGGGGACATGTCCTTGGCAGGCAGAATTACTCCCATGTAACATTTATTTTAGGATCTTTTTTGGTTGAAAAGCAATAGTAAAAAGGATAAAATCTCAAAATAAAATGTCTTTCTTTTTCTTGTTTTAAGATCACTTTTTCAAAAACTATTATTATGTATTTTTAACTATTTTAGATTTAGTTTATTTTCATTCACGTTCACACAAGTTTACATTTTTTTTCCTAACTTAGGGTACAAAAAGAAGTCTGCACATTTTAACTTTTTAGCTCCTATTTTTTTTTAAAACTACCCAAAACTGACTAAAAAAAGAACATATTTTTATTAAAGCTGCATAAAGACTTCAGCCTATTTGCAGTGGCGTGAGTGGACGTTGTTATCCGTGTTCCACTGCACGCTATCACCATCAAGCATTAATGAACGCCTCAAAAATCTGTCGTTAGGGTACACTTTGTCCCCCATCCCCCTCACCCATGACCCCGTCAGAACCTGCTGGGGTCATGGTTGCCCCTCTCTCACAGTGGGTTCTCGCTGATTTCAGCCTCTACGGTCGTCCTCAAGCTCTCCCCGTTCCTCTGCAAGGCTGCGGAGATGTTGGCCGTTACTTAACATACCATCATGTTTTGTCTCTCGTTTGTTCTCTGCGTTAATTATGAACGTGTCATCTGTCGGTTTATGTCGTATGTGTGTGCTTTCATGTATGTGGGTGTGTGTGTGAGACGCTCCAGTCTCAGTTGGGCAAAAACAATGGAACCTCTCTGATTACATCTCCCTGTACAGGCGGACAGGGTGTATGTGTGTGTGTGTGTGTGTGTTTGTGTGTAAAGCCTCACGGGGGACGAAGGGGTGGCAGTTGCAAGGGAGAAAAGAGGGGGAGGCAAAGTTTTGAACTCCCCTTCTTTAACTGTGTCGCGCGCGCTCGTTCCGTCCCTCCTGCCGCCATCTGACACCTCATTGGATAAATCCCCAGCTATATTTGTATCTGATTGGTCAGGGCGGAGTATATATAGGCGGCGTGGGTCGGTTAAATCTGGCCACAACTTTAAAAACTTTCAAACAAGGTTGACAGGCAGAGACAGTGTGTCGGAGGGCCTGACTGACAGAGGGAAACCACGCTTGGGACAAACCACTGCACCACACACCCCAAACAAGAACTGTTGTTTTTGAGGAAAAAAGAAAGACTTTGGAGGACAGAAAGCGGCAGAGTTACTGTGGAGATTTTTTTTTCTTTTTCTTTTTTTTTGCTGAGGAATATTCTGCACTGCTGTTTGTTTGTTTTCTCTTTCTTTCTCCTACTCTCCTTCCTCTCAGATCTCCATGCGTTGCTTTGGGATTTGTGCTCCAAATCCATCCAATTCTTCTCCTGATCCCTCACATTTTTACCATCTGAACCGTTTTGAGTTACATTTTTGTTCCAGAGGTTTGCAACCAAACAAACTGAGACAGACGTTTGCAGAATTTGACTTGGACTAAGAGTTAATTCCAAGCCTGGTTCTGGAATGAATTTAGCAGAGCCCAGATTGTGCAGAGAGACTCCCCTGCATCCCAGCCGGGTGCCTCTCGGAGGCCCCTGGACGTCAGAGAGTCCAAGTCCTGCCTCTGACCCAGAAGTGGGTTTTGAGCAGAACCACTCCGGAGACTGCAGTTCTACTGATGCTCTCGGAGCGGAGAACATGAGGAGGGCAGAACCCAGGATGGCTTCATCAGCAAACTCTGGGGGACAGAGTACGGATCAGATCCAGGGTGGAGGCATGTCGCCTGAACCCAGTGATGGGAAAAATCCGGTGGGTGAGCAGAGGATTCGCAGGCCCATGAATGCCTTTATGGTCTGGGCAAAGGATGAGCGGAAGCGGCTGGCGTTGCAGAACCCTGACCTACACAACGCTGTTCTCAGCAAGATGCTCGGTAAGACCAACAAGCACCTGACAACAGAAAACTAACCCTACTTGCTTCAGTCGCAACATTAAATCCCTAAAACTCCCTGAACCTTTTCAGAATAATTATCGCATTTTTTGTAAAACTCTTTATTAAAGTGCAAACACATCTAGAGAATTAATGTATCTTTTATTTTTTAAATAGATTTTGACCTTGGATGCAAAACATCAGCAACAAAATCTGATTGTAATTTTTAAAAAGTACAGCTTTGAAATAAATCCACAAATTCAATGACAATTGTGTAAATCCGTCATTCATATATGTCAAACTTGTAGACATTAAGACATTACTGAGTATTGGCTTCAAGTGAATTCAGATAACCTGATAACTGCATTTCTGCGTGTCTAAAATGAAGGGATTGATGGCCTCAGATAATTTCTTTTAAATCTTTTTATTTCCAAACATGCCCGAATGTCTCACAACAACACAAAGAGCTGCTTAGTGCTGCCACACCGGACAGCTGGAGCTCATCTGCAGCTTGAGCTTTTCAGATCATCCAAATTCAAACCAGAAGGTCTCTGGGAGATGGTTTGTTTTGCAGATCTCAAAGTTGCTGGCATTTAAAACCACAAGACAAACTGTGAATGTATGAACTTTATACAGAGAATAAATATTGCAAAAAAGGGGCCAAAACTTTCAAGTCTCTGTCTCTGAAAGCTGAAAGACTCTAGTGAAGTCAGGTTTCCTATTTGAGATTAAGGATGTTTAAGTCAAATACTCCTGATTAATCCAATGTATTAAGTACTTCTCAGAGGAAGTGTACGGCTAAGACTGTTTAAAGTGAAGTTCTCTACATCCTTCAGGTCAGTCGTGGAAGGCTTTGAGTGCCACGGACAAGCGACCGTTTGTGGAGGAAGCAGAGCGTCTCCGTGTTCAACACCTTCAAGACCATCCGAACTACAAGTACAGGCCTCGCCGCAAAAAGATCACCAAAAAGCTGAAGAGGGTCGAGCCAGGGCTCCTGCTGCACACGTTAACCCAAGGAGGGGGCCAAGGCCTTGGCTTAGGACCTGGTGTCAGCCCCATGGGTGCAGAGGGGGTTTCTACAGGTTCTCCTTATGGACATTCAAGCTCCCATCCCCATCATCACCACATCAATCTGCATCCGTCTGTGGGACACTTCAGAGACCTCCAGGCTCCAGGACACCCAGAACTGGAGAGCTATGGCCTACCCACCCCAGAGATGTCCCCGCTGGATGTTCTGGAGGATGGAGCAGGAGAACCCGTGTTTTTTCCTCAACATGTTCAAGAAGAAGCAGCAATGGGAGCTTGGGGTGGGTACCACCACAACCCCCACCACCACCCTCATCATCACAACCAGCAGTACAGCCATCTCTACAGCAACCACAGTCACCACAACTCGATGCATGGGCAGGGTTGTGGAATGAGTGTCAGTGCTGGTTTAAGTAACAGTTTAAATCCTAGTCTGAGTTCAGGAAGAAATTCCAAACTTGATTCTAGATTAAACTCTGTCGACTCAAACATGGCCTCCAGCATGAGCTCTGTTGCCTTGGTCATCCCCAAGTTAAATCTAACCCATTCCTCTGCCCATCAAGTTCCCGTTAAGAGTCCTGTGAAGGGTCAGCCTTCTCCTGACTCCTCAGTACCTATGTCCTATCCCCATTCTTCCATCAGCCTTCCTGAGCCAGTGAAATGCCTGCAAGCGACCCCAAACACAGCCCCTGTTAGCTTTTATAGCCCGATGTATGGCAGCAGCACCACAAATTCTTCTCAGTTTAATTCCTCCCAGCTGGGGCAGCTTTCACCTCCGCCTGAAACTTCTCCTGCTTCCTGCTTGACATCCTGTGTCCCATCATCTGCGTTTCTACATTCTGTTCAGTTAGACCACTCCAGTGTTGAGGCCACTGGCCACATGGGGTCTTCTGCTGAGTTTTGGTCTGAGGTGGACAGACATGAATTCAACCAGTATGTAAACATAGAAAGAAACCAAGAGGAAGTCTACAGACCCCGTGGAGGTGGGTCAAAGGTCCAGGGCAGTTGCGCTGGCAGTGGCATGGCTAGCAGCAGTAACAGCATTGTTGGTAACATAATTAATAGGGACGTCAGTAGTATTACGAGCGGAGCTGGTGGTTGTGATAATGGGAGTAGCCCTCTCATATCTGCACTTTCAGATGCCAGCAGTGCTGTCTATTACAGTGCCTGCATAACTGGATGAGTGCATGACATCATCTCCCACATAGTCTGTACCTCTGACTATGTGATAGTAAACTGGTGTGACATAACAAGAAGGAAAACATTCTGTTAGTCCAGTTATTGTCAGCTCAGATTTGTCTGTCTTAAGTCCTTTTTCAGAAGTCAAAATAGCAAAAGGTTCCTTGTTTTTAATGTGAATTAGCTATAAAAAGATATACTAAAAAAACAAAACATTTACAGTACTTTCTGCACTACAGGGCGCACTGTCAATGAATGGTCTATTTTTTCAATTTATGTCATTTATAAGAAAGCGAACTATAAGGCACAATGAGCGAGACAAAAGAGTCCGACATAAGTCTGTCAGACTTCATTAACTGCACAATAATTCTAGAACTTGTTGGTAACGTGCTACACGTTAGCCATGTTAGCATATTCGCAATACCTGTAACTCCCAAACTTGTTTGCAACACGTTCAAAAAACAGACTGATACCGCTAAAACAAGTGTAACTGTGACTATGTTAACTCCCAATCTTGTTAGTAAAATGTAAAAAATAAACAGTCTGACACCGCTACATGTTAGCTACAGGGTTAGCTTATTTCCAATAACACCCATTCCTGTTGGCAGTACTATAATTAATCCATTCATAAAGTGTTCTGGATTCTAAAGCACACTGTTGTTTTTGGGAAATAAATAAGGCTTTTAAGTGCACATTATAGTGTAGAAAATTTGGTAATTCAATGCCAGTTACAAAAACAAATGCAAAAATGGTATTCATGATAAAATGGTGTTCTAGATGGGAACGTTTTGCTCTCTTGCTAACATTTAGCTGGTCAAGAGAAAAACTCGACACAAAAGTCTTCACAATTTTGCTTTTTAAATCCATATGAGCCCATTAAATAGTATTTCTAAGAGGTTTAACTTGTGTGCCTTAAACAGAAGGCAGCTTTATAATAACTTTTTAAAAAGGTTTTCTAATCAACATTTAACTGTTAGCTTTCATTTGATTGTTAAATTGAGACTTTATCGGTTGCTGGAACCATAGATTGGAAACGCAAATGTGAAGGTATTTTTTGTTGTCTAAGTGATTTAGGAAAAACAACAGTATTAAAACATGCAGAGAAAGATTATCTTGTTTTTTCATGAACACTCAAATCTTTTTTTTTTTTTTTTTTTTTTTTTGATAAATCCACTAATTTTTTATTGTAGTTTTAGTATTGGTGTAAAATGACAGAAATTTAGAAATAAAAAATTGTTTCTTACAATAGTGATTTATGAGACCGATTTTTCTAACATTTAGGCTTATGGAAAAAAAAAATAAATAAAGGAGATTTAAGGTTTGGATAACTACAGTTTAATATTTCTAACTCCAGAAATTAATGGACAATTGGAATTAGTTTATACTGTTTACATTTTCTAACAGACAAAAGACTCTAAAAATTGATGAGGAATAAATAATTTCTTTATTTGCACTGTGTACACTGTCAGGAACCATGTATTATAAATCGCTTTCATTACCAGCTGGTATAGTTTGTGACATATCATAGAGGCAGACAGATCCCTGCTAAATTTTGTTTAGATGAATTCATCTTGGGAACATGAAACACAAACCGTGAAATAGGAGGAAAAAGGCCCTGAGATGGAGAGACTGGATCCAGCCTCTGCATGTTTCTGAAGCGTTGCCGGGAAAGCCTTGGCCACTAACCCAGAACAGACCACTGATGTCTCCCACAAACTATCGAGATGTTTTACAAGCCGGGCTGGGTTTTCTCTAACAGTGATACATGCCGTTCCATCTGTAGCTCATTTCATGGCAGGGCATCATTCCAAAATAATTCACAAAAGGGCACTAGTTAAATGTTGCTTTGGTCTCTGACCAACAAAGCCATTCAGAGATGAGGTTTTTGTCACCACAGAACATGTTTGGTCAAACAAACATATCACTTTTTCAAACTAAATGTAATTTTACTAATTTAAAAGCTTTGCTCCACAAAAAACAGAAGCTCAGGTTTTCCTTTTGGAACAAGTTCAGTATTCCAGTCCATGGAAATGGCATCAGTGGATGAATAAGTCAGTTCATCTCTGTTTGCCATGACTTTTAATTCATCTTCTGCCGTCAACCAGTTATTGTTGAGCAGACTGACACTCATGCATGTTTATTGATTTGTGGAAAAAGTGATTCGATGTAGCCTGTTGTAAATATAGATACATATTTCTAGGCAGAGAAATTTAGACTATGAAATGTTCTCTTTGCACTGGGTTTGAAGCATTAGCCAAAATAAGGAATACTACTTAAAATCAAATGTGTATCATTGAAAATATGTTTTTTTATGTACAATATGGACTGTTTTTTAATTTGTCTTAATTTTCTTAACATGTTCTTTTATTTGCTGTGAGAGCAAAAACAAATATTTGTTCTTATTTTTTGGGTGTGATCACAGTTCTGGACCTCAAAGCCAGTAAAAGTCAATGACAATGACAATAGTGTTTTTTGGTGTTTTTAACATGTTCTTTTGGCATTCTAATGATGGAGGGAATATATAAAGAAAATTCAGCTTCAAACTGCATTTCTGAGTATTTCTTAATCTAAATTGTCGGGATTCAGGAGCACGTGAAAAAAAAGGGCCACAAGCTCCCTGCTCTTCGGGGACGGGGGGCGGGGTTGCTCCACTCCAACACCAATGCAGATTTCTAATAGACTACTGCCGCTTAGCAGAAACTGTCTTAAAAAATGACAAAGGTTTTTTGGGGGGCTAAAAAACAAAACAGTATAATGACAAAGACCAACCAATGGCAACAAAATGATCAGAGTGGGACTTTAAGGACAATACTCAGAGGAATGCCCCCCTCTATCAACATCATGTTCACCTGTCATTGTGATGCTCTTACTTTCTTGTAATGTATGCAAGCAGATGTATGGAGCTTGTAATGCTACAGCATTGTCCCTTTCTGTTTGTGGATAAACTGTCTCAGATAAAAACTGCAAAAGTCTTTTATTAAGTTAAAAACATTGAATCAATAAGATTGAATCAGAAATAAACGTTTGAAGCAATAAAATTTGAAATCACAGCAGCAAATTCCCCAATGTGTCATTTTTAGTTTTTCACAAAAACTTGCTCAATGCTTAGTGCAACATACATTTGATATCTTTGCTCTATTTTTGTGGGCATATTCACACATAATAATTACACTCACTCACTTACATGATCTCCCAAGGCAGAAATCATAATTACATGAACCATTTTGGTGGTTTGTTTTCTGATTGGAAAGCCAGGTGTCCTCCATCCTGTATTTACTTTGTGGACACTGAAAGGAGAACAGTAAGGTTTCCGTCAAACATCGACCTTGCGTCTGTTTCATATTAAACTACAGTACAGCAGCTGTTTCTTTGTCTTTCAGATTCACCAATCCATTCTTAGCTTCTAATAGAGCATCCGTAGATTTTTTTCCAAACATTTTTTCCAGATTGAAAGGAGCTTCATAAGAGCAGAATTCAAAAATACTGAAGCATCTGACATTCTTTACAGTTTACACCCAACATTTCACCCTCAATTATAATTTATAGTGAGACACAAAGACTTCAGAGACTTAGGCGTTTTTTTGGGGGGGGCCGAGCAATAACTCCAGGGCTTTTGGTAATAATTATCTGGCGAGGAGAAAAACACCCAGGATTTTGGGATTAAATCAAAGGACGTTTTCTCAGCGGTCATACAAGGACAAATTAAAGTGGGGATTTCCCAAGACATGCTCCTTTGATAATTTTCAGTGTTTTCTGACAGGAATCATGTTCAGACTTTTATTATAAAAATGTTTGGGTGGTGTTTGATAAATGTGGCCTTGCTGCACATTTGTTTATACAATTGTCTACTATAATTTTATGAAATAAATGCTTTCATTAAATTGCATTTACTTTCTGACTCAACATTTGGACACCTCATTTATATATCAACCTAAATTAAAGTAATACCTGGAATATTTAAACGGATGGACAGATTTACTTCAATATTTACAAAAAAACAGATGAATTCTATATTAGGTGGGTTTTGTTGTTATCAAACATCTTTGTTGGAACCTGTTTCTGTCACTAGCCAGTTTGGGTCAGAGGTCTGAGTCTTTAGAATGTTAGGCAGCCAGTGGGAAATCAATTTTCAATATTTCCAAATAAAATATGCCAGCACCCATCAGAGTTGTCAGTAAAGGTCATCTAGGAAGATAAAAACTCCCTATGAAACAAACAGCCGTTGTGTGCTCCGATATTCTGTTTTTAGTCAGAATGAGCTCATTATCCCGCCGTTCATCACTCAGGGAGAAACAGCAGGCAGGGGCGGAGGAAGTCAGAGCAGGTGGAGGGAAGCTCTGGGTGCTGGAAGGCAGGGCAAACACAGAAGCCTCAGCTGGTCCTCACAAAAGGTATGGACAGGAAATTCTAAATAATCTACACAAAGCCTGACTGTAATCCAACAATCCACATCTTTAAAGTCTTCCGTTAGCAGATTATGTAATCAGACATGGCAAAGAAGCAGACAGGGTCAGACTAGAATCTGGAAGTGTAAGGCACACAGACAGGCACCCAACCAGGTAGGCTTGACTGGAAGAGAGTAACTGAGAAAACACTCCTGGGATTACATTGTTTGGTTTTCTGTGGGTTCCAATCTGAGACCTAATTTAAGTATTTTGGTTCAAATACTGATAAACTCCCCGATGACACAAAAATAAAGTCAGATTTCACCCTAAAAAAATCTTCTTAATGGGTTAGGTCTTGTTATTAATAGCTACAGTGGATGAAGCCCTCACATCCTCAGGCAGGTAGTTCCACAGTACTGAAATGAGGCCTCGCCGTGGGTTTCAGTTCTGACTTTTGGTACATAAACTAAAAGTAAATCTGATAAAAATGAAAGTCCGATTCCATTTAAATGTTTATAACCTAATACAAGAACCTTAAAATTTTTCCTAAAGGTGACTGGGAGCCAGTGCAAAGATTTCAAAATCGAAGTAATGTGCTCCTTCTTTCTGGTTGTAGTTAAAAGGCGAATTTTGAACAAGCTGCAGCCGATTGATATTATTTTTCTTATTACCAGAAAGAAGAGCATTACAATAAGCTATTTTAGATGTTATAATAGCATGGATTACTATTTGAGCTCTGGCTTTAAAGAGAAAGGGTCTCACTTGAGCAATATTTCTAAGATAAAAAAATGAAGTCTTCATAACTTGGTTTGTGTAAGATCTGCATCTAAAATCACACAGAGGTTTCTTACTTTACTGCACAAATTAAGTTTAAAAGTTAATAAGTAGGATTGGACCCTTTCTCTCTCAGCTTCAGGGCCACTAATTAAAAATATCTGTCCTGTCTTCATTGAGGTTTAAAAAGTTCTATACCATTCCACGTTTCAATATCTAAAATACAACTTAGAATGATATAACTGGGTGTCATCTGCATAACTAGCATAAACAGTCAAAGAGTTTGTTATGTAAATGAGCATGTGTTATTTCCGGTGTTAAAGGACTAATTTTCTAATTTTAAAAATGAGGTAGCATGATGAGTGCTCATTGGCAAGGTTTGGTTTAGCAAGTCTGAGAACTGACTAATCAATTATCCACCTGTTTTGTATTGAATTAAGGAGGAATTTTACTGTTTTTTTTAGTCCCGGGTGGTCTGTCAGCCACTAAGTACTAGTCAGGCTTAACCCTGCTGAGCAGCCACAGGTCTAGATCTAAGAGGTATGGCTGATCACTAGCTATCACATGTCCTCATCGGTCAAACTAGGAACTGTCAACCAATGAAACAAAAGCCTTTATGTGCTCCTTTTTGACCAACAATTTAATAAAAAAATCATCTGACATCAAGCAGATATATTTGTTTCAATCATCAATTTTTCTAAACAAACACATTTTTTTATCATATTCTCAATACTGCATCTTCTATAAAATTATTTTAAGAATAGGTTTTTTGAATTAATTAAAAGTGTCTGTTCTTGACTGTGGAATAGAAAGTTGTGTGTGGTATGGAGTATGTGAAGGTTTTCCCATACTAGGTCAAGCACTTAAAGACCTTTGTGTGTGTGTGTGTCAGTAAAAACCCAACAGTGTACATGTTGCTGAAGTCATTGAGAGGAATGTGTGCAACAAGAAGGAAACCCCTGTGGAAGACTGGGATGTTCGGAAAGGGTGTGTGTGCCTTTGTATGTGTGGAAAGTGAGAAAGGAAGAGGTGTATATTTTTGTGAGAACACCTCACCCGGCTGCCTGTGCCCTGACTGGAAAAGATAACATGAAACTGGATTCCCCTTTTCTCAGGTGGAAATGAACACATGCAGCACACTGCAGAGTGGACAATGTATGAGACAGGTCAATGCATACATCAGCAAATGAGATTTACTGCTAGACCAAGTGGACCCATGCTTTGAGCATGAAGATCAAGTCCTGCATCTCTACATGTGAGTTAATTTTCAAAGACTGAAAAAGGTTCATTTTCCAGCAGCAACATACATAGAACTATTTGCAGCTTGAGCTCTCGGTCTGACATCTATTTTGTGTTCTTGTACTGTATACTCACCAGCCACTTGATTAGACACACCTGGATAGTACTGGGTTGGACCCTCTTTTGCCTTCAAAACTCCTTTTATCCTTGGTGGATAGAGTCAACAAGGTACACTCAAAAAAATTATTCAAGCCCCTCTTTCATGTAACACAATAAAATTCTGTTTGTTTTATTTAAAAATATTTATTTTAAAAGAATGTATCTACATTTAATTGACCTAACACAAAATGTATTAATAGTTTCACCTATGACTCCAGTAATCCAAAATAATTGAGTTCAAGTAAGGGGCATGCTGTTGAATGCTGTTTTCCTCTTTCTCTTTATTTATCCTTTTTGCCGTCTTACGGCTACAATTTTTCACCTATTTTAACCATTCAATTATTAAAATGTTCAACTCTTTCGTCTAATACCTGCTATGACTTTTGGTCCTTAAAATCCTTCGACTTTTCGAAGAGAGAAAACTTTCGTTCGTTTTTTTCCACGTAAAAAACGAACTGTGGCTTGAAATCGTTTCAACTCGGCATCACCCAATAAGACAATGACACTAGCCGCGTTTACATGGGCAAAAGTAATCGGAAAGAACGCCTGATCGGAAAGAAAATGTGTCATGTAAACGCGCCGTTCGGAATAGTCTGCCCCGGTCAGACTCTTTCGGATCAAACTTTCTTTCCGATCGAGATAGGTGGGTTATACCTATCATTTATCCGATCGTGGAGCATGTAAACGGTCATTCCGATCGTGTGTCACTTCTGCTCTGGTTTACGTCATTCAAAGACGGTGTTTTGCTGAGAGAAAGCTTTGGAGCTCATACGGGACCGACCAGGAGGCCCCGCGTAAAGCGCCGCTCCGCTCTCGCCCCGCTGGCTCTCCCTTCTCTTTCACCCCTCACAGGGAGATGCGGGGGGGATGCGTACCCACGACGTCTGGACCCGGCACCCGAGCTCTGTGTTCGGGCTCCAGTGCCAGTGGACCGAGTGAACCTCTCTGAGCAAAGCAGCAGGATTTATTAATGTGTTTGAGGGGGGGGATGCTTAGTTACGTGTGCGTTTTGTTATTTCGTTATGTGTGAGAATTCGAACTGCGAGCGGACCCGCCGCTCTGGGTTAGCGGCTGCAGGACTCAGGAGGACAGAGCAGAGCTCGAGCTGTCAGCTCACCCACAGCGGAGCGGCTTGGGGCAGTGTGTGAGCTTTTCAGAGTAGAAGTGTCACTCAGTCCTTAGAAACCGTTAAGAAAAATCACATGGAATTGTGTTTCCAGTTGAGCCCCGACAAAATAAAGGCTGATGTTATTCACAGACATTTACGTCCAGCCAAGCTGCCGATTGCAGCGTTTCCCCGCATGGTGTTGGATTTTGTGTCCATCAAAAAGCTAATGTTGTTAGCCCGTGTTGTTAGCCTCTCCTAACCCTGGGTTCTCCGTTTTTCCTCAAAAAAAGCACTGACCATACGGATTAAATATAAAATGATGAGCGAACAGGACCTTCATAATATTCATAACATTAATAAAAGCCCGTTTGGAAGATCGTCTCGTATATTACTGAGCTGCTGCATAAAAGTCTGTGGCAGCAACGGTGTATTTACAACGGGACCTACTTCCTCATCCGGGTGTTTTTTTACTACTGCGCATGCCCAAATGATTCATTCCGACGGAAAGTGTGACCCATGGGAACGTTTGTTCTAATCGGAAAAAGGTTTTCTGGGCCCATGTGCACGGGTTTATTTTAACCCGACCATTGATCCGATCGAGATATTCTGCCCATGTAAACGCGGCTACTGATTCTATTTCTCTGCACCGATAGCTACATGTTGTCACAAATGTGTTAGCTCAGTGGATTAACAAACGGGATCAACATTCAGAGGTTCTGACTTCGAGGCCAGCTAGAGACTGGTGTCATATGATTCTTTTGCTTTGCCTTTCTTGATAAAATTGAGTTCGACTAACTCAATAATATCTCATTAAATGGAAGAATTTTCTTTGAGGTGGGGTTACTCATATTTATTGGATGGAAATCCTGCCCACAATTAAATTGAGTTCATCCAATGAGTTACTTTTTTGAGTGTACTGGAAACATTCCTCAGAGAGTTTGGTTCATATTGACATGACAGCATCACACAGTTGCTGCAGATTTGTCGGCTGTACATCCATGATGCTAATCTCCCGTTCCACCCCATCCCAAAGGTTCTCTATTGAATTGAGATCTGATAAACGTGGAGTAATTTGAGTCCAGTGAACTCATTTTCATGTTCAAGAAACTAGTCTGAGATGATTCCAGCTTTATGGCATGGTGTCTTATCCTGCTGCAAGTAGCCATCAGAAGATGGTTCACTGTGGTCAGAAAGGGATGGATATGGTCAGCAACAATACTCAGGTAGGCTGTGGCATTGGAACTATGCTCAGTTGGTACTAAGGGGCCCAAAATGTGCCAAGAAAATATCCACCACACCATGACACCACCAGCCTGAACCGTTGATACAAGACAGGATGGAGCCATGCTTTCATGTTGATGATGCCAAATTCTGACTGCCATTCTAGGGACAACCCTAGAGATGGTTTTGGATGAAAATCCCGGTAGATCAGTTGTTTCTGAAATACTCAGACCAGCCCGTTTGGCACCAACAACCTTGTCACGTTCAAAGTTACTTCAGTCACCTTTCATCCCCATTCTGATGCTCGCTTTGAACTGCAGAAGATTGTCTTGACTATGTCTACACGCCTAACTGCATTGAGTTGCTGCCATGTGATTGGAAAAGGTGTGCCTTATAAAGTGTGCGGCGAGTGTGTGTACCAAGCATAGGCATTACCTGAGCATGCTTCAGTCTCATTCTACAGTGTCCATGCATCTAACATCTTCATGTTCACTTCTTACTTTCGCTGTGCCAACCAGAGTCGGAATTCCTTTTTTTTTTCTTCTTTTTTTTGTATTTTTGCCAAAAACAAAGATGCACTGGGTGGCTTGTAACTCAAAAGGGGCCTGCTGACCGACTAAATGCCAAAAATGGCAATTAGGCAAGACAATTGAAGTTTGAGTATTTTTGAGTCCCGCTATGGAACACCCAACTGCCAATCAAGAAACCACACAATATGGACACATAACAGCCATGACATAAAAAAATCCACTGTCACTGATTCGCAGAGGTGGTTTGGCAGGCATTTTTACACCAGATGCCCTTTATGATGTAACTCTGTATTTTATCCAGGCAGGGGACCGGAACAAGGAGACCCAGTCTTGGGCCCTTTGTGGCCACAGAATAAAATAAATAGAACAATAAATAAAAATATGTTTCTACACCGGGCTGAAAAAATGTTCATAAATATGCAGGTGCCTGCAGGTAGAAACCAAAACAGTTTTTGCTAAACCAAAATGAAGAATTAACAGAACCTATAACATCCCTGTCATGCAGCTACACAGCAGTCTAACTTTAGATTAGACACACCTGGAAACACATTTGATCCAGACACCATCCCTAATATTTGACCCATGTTTTAACCAACCTGAATTACTTCACTCATCCAGCGTTACTATTTTTTGTAAGTGTCCTGCTTAAGAACAAGCCATTAAAAAAAAAAAAAAAGAAAAACTTTCAAAGACATTCACTTTGTCTTTAACATTCTCCACACTAATTTGTCTATATATTTTAGCCAGATTTGTGTGTCTGGTGGTTAAGAGGCCTCTGAATGGATTCCTTTGGCACCCGCCAATGGGCTTTTTTCCAATTACCGACTTAGTCTCCAATAAAACTAAAAATCCTATTCTGGGTCTGTGCTATTTTGGTTTGTCTGGTTATATAGCTGTACAGTTTGTTACGCTCACTGTTGCTTCACTTTGGGTTGTCCCCTTTCTCTGCCCCCTTGTTAAAATTTAAAATAGAAGTGACTCAGCGGAAAAAATTCTGATGCTTTGGAGAACAACTCAGAGCTCTACATGAGTGTAATGTAAGTTGTATCTTAGAGTTTTTAAGGTTGTATTTCTCTTACTTACAGAATTTTAATTGGCAGTCATTTCTCTGCAGATTTTTCACACATCAAACTGCAAACTTGTTTATACTTTACTGATTTTTCTACTTGTAAAGTCTTGGGGAGGGCCAAGTGAGGATGTGGAGCAATTTAACAATTTATGTTGGAAAAGAATCTCACAAATTCTCCCATTGGTTCTCTCGTTCTAATTTGGGTTGTAAATTTTCTTTTTTTAAATCACTTTCCACAATAAATGCCTTCAACAAATTCATGAATTTACTAAGGTACTAGGAACATTTCAACTGTTTAAAAAAAAAGAAGAAAAAAACCTGACATCAACCAATCTAGTTTGTCCATCCCTCAAAGCTCACTGTGATGATTTCCACTCCAGAGTAAGGAGAATCTGTTCTGTTGGTACATGGAACGTGTTCTGGGGAAGGGTCAGTTCCTGACCTGCCAAACGTGACACCTCCAGAAAGATTCATTGCTAAATAAAATGTAGTCAAATATGTTGGGCAACTCACAGGCCTCCAGTGGACACAAAAGTGCAGTGAAGAGGAGGATTATTGGGCTGCGTTCATTTCGAAGCAATTTGCGTGTCATATAAGTGTCCGCTGAGTGGTTAGCGCTCTTGCCTCACAGCAAAAAGGCCCCCGGTTCAAGTCCCAGCTGAAACAGAACATCAATGGGGGGACCTTTCTGTGTGGAGTTTGAATGTTCTCCTGGTGCATGCGTGGGTTTTCTCTGGGGACTCCAAACATCAGTTTTCATAGGTTAATTAGTCACTCTAAATTGTCCCTAGGTGTGAATGTGAGTGTGAATGGGTGTGCGATTGTGGCGCTGTGACAGACTAGCGACCTGTTCAGGGGGTCTCCTGCCTTTGCCCGCATGTGGCTGGGATAGGCTCCAGCAGCCCCGTGACCCCAAAAGGGACAAACGGATTCGAAGATGAAGATGAGTAAGTGTCCGCTGCCTCTCTTTCTACGCCTGTCAAATTTGCTGCTTGTCCAAAAAGTTTTCATAAATTTGTTGCTACCGACGGGTGGAAGAAGCTACTGTAAGAATTTTTTAGCCAGCTCTACAGAAGCATTAATAATCACGCCTCCATGTTTGGGTTCATGAGATCATTCAGAGGCTCTCCCAGTGCAGTGAGGTGCAGTATTAACTGCAAGAGCTGCATCTGCTTTCAGCGGTTCTTCAGTCTTTCTGTGGCCCAGTTTGAAAATTTGTTGTCCCACATTAGTAACGCCGTCAAAAACGCACCGCAATGCCTAAAAACGCACTGCTGCCAGACCACCACTCAGCGCTCGACACTCAAAATGTGCTGCAGGACCTCTGATTGCATCTGCACGACGACTTTACATTAACACTGGACACCTTTGACGTGCAAAGTCTCAGATCACATGGGAACCAGGTACAGTTGTTTTTTTTCATATTGCTGTAGTATTTATCTGGGCTATGTTTTATTACAGATATATTTCACACAAATATATCGTTTATAAAATAAATGAACTATGAAAGTTAAAAGCGATTTATTTAGTTAAGTTATCAGCAGATTAGTTTAACAAGCTGCAGATAAAATAAAAGATGAATTGGAAAGCAAACAGAGAAGGTCTCACATAATGATCAAAGAACATGGAGATCCTGAAGCAGACACCTCCATTTTCCAAACGAGAACCCCCCCCTCACAGGAGCAGAGAAAAGCTGAGCAGCAGTCACACTTAGACGGAGCGAGGGATTTTCCTGTGTCCTGCGCTCCGGCTGGTGTTTTATTGGACATGTTTAACCACATGTCAGATCGGTCACCACAGCCACACACTGACAGACTATCAGAGTGTGTGTTTGTGTGTGCCTGTGTGTAGCTTTGGTCGTCCATGTGTTTGCCATTTCACTGAATGATGTGAGATGACAGCGGGTTTACACTGTAAACGGGGTTGCTAATGAGTGTGTGCAATGTGTTTGCTTATGCTGTGCTGTAACATGCACACAAAAAAAGACTGTATATGTTCTATGAGCCTGTGTGTGTTTCTCTTGTAGGTTTGAAAATGTGCACTCGTTGATATTCCATAAGCATTTTGCAAAGAACTCTGATGTTTTGGACATTAAAAAGTCATTTATGACACAAACAGTTGATGCCTGAGTTTGATATATGTGTCTGCTCAGAATCTATAAGCTACAATGGAACCTCTTCTCATCTAATGTGTCTGGCTTTTTTAAAGTTTTGCCACATTTTGATTGATGATAGACTTTTTTTTTTATGTTGCCGTAGATTTTTTCCAAAATAAGTTAAAATTTAAAAAACTGAGTGCCCTTAAATATAAGGGCACCTTCCGGTCGATGATGTCAGATGCCGTCTTGTGCTGCTAACACACCAGCGTACACACCTGTTTGCCTCTAGCCTACCAATTAGAAATTTGGAAATTGACAGGATTCATATGCCGAACTGTAGGAATGCAGTCTTCACCCACTGCGGATGCATTCCCATTGGAAAGTTTAACTGAAGGTTAAACTAAAAGGGCTAAAGGGAACTAAAGAGAGTATTAATGAGTGAGTGCTGTATTTAGGAGTAGCAAAATAAAACAGCCCATAATGTGAAACTTAACCATGTAAAGCCCACCATGGAAAATTTTTTTTTTTTTTTTTTGGGAACTAGGTTCTTTTTTTAAACCCTTTAATGAAATCTCAAGAAAAAAAATGATATCTATTTGGAAGAAGATAAATATAGTATCAATTACGACACATTGGGTCATTTTGTGATTTGGTTTTTGCTCAAAACAATATTATTTTAAGAAAGAAAAGGATAGCCCTGAATATTTATGGGGAAAAAAAGCATCTTATTTATCCACTGTCTCAAACATTTTTGTTAATTGTTAATAATCAGTAAATATTGTATTCTTCCAATACAGGTAGTGGTGGCTAAAAAAAAAAAAGAAAAACAATAGAAGAGTTATTCTTACCATAAAGTTTTGAAAATTAGCTAAACTTTTCCCATCAAAAGTCTTTTGGGGATTTTATGAAAGCAGCCATTTTGAAACGAGCAGGAAAAGCCCTTCTACTGCCTCTAGTGGAAGGATAACCCACTGCAGGGCAGAAAACATGGACCTAGTTCTTTATACAATGCGTTTTTAACCCTTCTGCTATCTTAAACATTTTAACATTGGGAGTGAGGTCATCTAGACCAGTGGTCTCCAACACCTGGGGTACAGGCAGCAGGTGAATCGCGCAGGGATTGTCAAAACTTAAACCCGCTGCCTGTCACATACTGCAGTGTGAGTGTGTGTTTGGCTCCTCGTCTGCATGTGAGCAGTCTTTCTCACATCAAAAGAACATTCAGACCTACGATCACGTTTAAAGTCTCAACGCCTGCATGAAGCAGAAACTCACCACGTATCAACCAGACTAGACCATCAGCAAAACCACCATGCAGCACCAGAAGTCGTAATAATGCTAAGAAATATTCATAATTTATCAGCAACGGCATAACAATGTTATTAAAAAGAATCCACAGACTTATTGTACTTTAAAAGTGTTGAAATTACATCAAATGCTCACATTCACTTGTATTTTTACTTTTAAACATTGTAGCAGACTGAGTTGGACTGGGTGGCGGTTGTTGGGTCGCGTTCTAAATTCTGGAGTTCATTAAACTGTCAGGACTAGTTAGCCCTGTGGCTGTCACTTCCTGTTTTATTTTGAAGTCCTGTCTTTCCCCTGTCTTCTTTTCCAGTTCCTCCTGTGTGATCTGCTTCCTCCCTAATGTGCTCCACCTGTGCCTCATTGTCTTCCCTATATAGCCAGTGCTTCTTCTCAAGCCAGTGCCAGATTGTCTCTTTTTCACTGTAAGCCGTCCAGCCTGAATCTCTCCAGAGTCCTAGAGCTTTAGTTCCTGATGTGTTCCTCTTTTTGGATGACCTCCTGAACTTACGTTAAAAACTCTGAGTCTGCCACTCCCTGACTCCACCATTGTGTCCGCCTGAGCTGCATCTGATATAAACGCATCAAGCAGAGATCTGATTGGCCCTCAGTTCTGTCCCTCAGCCTGTTGTTAGGTAGTTTGGACCAATGGGGTTCAGCTATGGGCCGAATCAGGGAAATGGGAGGGCTGTTGTGGGGGGGATAAGAAGTCCAGAGAAGCGCTCTCAGCGGGAGAGATTGAGGAGTTACTGAATTAGTTGTACAGCGTTGGTTGCAGTCTACAGTAACCAGAAAAAAAGAAACTTAAAAGAGGTTAAGTCTCTGTGCCTCAGTGTGGGAAAGGGACGGTACATTATTGTATGGCTCTTTCGAAATTACATTTAAAAATATGTGGCATTTAAGGGGAAAATGCCCAGCCAGGAGACAGAAGAGGAGCCTTCGATTCAAAAAATAAATATCCATTTAATAGACAGTACTTTGTTTTTGCTCCATTAGTGTGGGAAGGGGAGAGGATGATGACACCTGTGCGATGTACTAATTCATACGTGTCAAAACAAAAGCTCAGGAGTCGTCTAGTTACGCATCTGTTCTTCCTTCAGCGTAGCGACGGTACAATAATTCTCCGACCGGTCCGTGAAAACTTTGTGTGACGTCATACTGGGCCATGGCGCTAAAAAGGTTGGGGACCACTGATCTAGACCCACTAGACAGTGTGCTGAACCTTTTTTCTTCAATGGTTTGTGATCTTCACTGGTTCAATGGATTACATGAAATCCTCTCCACCTTTATCCACCTTTGTCATGGTAGGGAGAACACGTCAATGTAAGGGTGGGTCATAGGATAGCACAAGGGCTATGGACAGTTTGGATTATGCTGATGAGATAGGGGTTTCAGAAATATATCAAATGTGATTTGAATGGTTGCATTGGGTAAATCATGAAAACCCAGTGTAGACAGCGTCTGGAACAGCACAACTTTTCCTGGAAGTTTTATAAGAGTGAACGAAATTTTTCTGTTAATTTTGAGGAATGATTTAAATGAAATCAAATACCTTTTGATATGATGCAAAAATCCTTTTTTGGGAATGTGCAAACCTTTTACATTGCATGATAAAGTGCAGGCAAACCTTGTTATTGGATATTGCAAATCGAAAAATATGCACTTCTTACTAGGAAAGAAAATATAATAGCTATACTAAACATTAAACAAACAATCACAAAAACATTTCAAATGTTCTGACTTCAACTTCACTGTTTTACAGAAGTGTTCAAGTGAGCTGGAAGAAAGCAGCCAAAAGGATTCTACATGTTGGTTTGCTTGAACGAGGCTTGATATTATAACATGCATTCAAACTTCCAAAACAAAAAGGTTTTAAATTTGTTCTGAATGTTTGCATCCACAGATTATTGAAGTGTTTAACACACACATAGACCAAATGATGTAATTGTGGGAAAGGAGGGGGTGGTGGGTCTCTTTCCTTTTTGCCGCAGGATGTCAGGCTCTGTCTTCTGTACCCCTACTGATTCCTGTTTCCTGTCTCTGCAGGAAGTAGCTCTGTTTTCACTTCCTGTGAAAGGAGCGGTAAAGAACAGGAACAAAGTGGACATTTGTTGCATTAATTAGCCATACCATTAGAACAAACATCCAGTTCTTTTTTAAGAGGATTTTAGCCACTCATGTGCTCACACTTTCAAAGCAATGAGTTTTATGATCCATTTTAAAGTTACAACAAGCATGTCACTGCATGGGAGTGCAGTTCAGCGGGAAGCAAAGGATTTAGCTGTTGCAGATTTTAACTGGGGAAAGTAATAATTCTGCTGTGCTGCCGAGGAGTAACATTACAACTTCTTTGATTTGTCAGGATCTTCAAAAAGTGCATCATTTGACTTTTGACTTTAGCAGGAGAAAGTCTCCGCCCTCCTCAGTCTGTTTCGGTGGGGCGGATGTAGAAATGGTCTCATCCTACAGGTTCCTGGGTGTACATCTGGACGATAAACTGGACTGGTCCACTAACACTGAGGCAGTTTACAAGAAAGGCACAAGCAGACTTTACTTCCTGAGGAGACTCAGGTCCTTCAATGTCTGCAGCAGGATGCTCCACATGTTCTACCAGTCTGTCATGGCAAGCACCATCTTCTATGCTGCAGTATGCTGGGGTGCTAGCATCAAAGCAAAGGATGCCAAAAGACTGAATAAACTCATTAAAAAAGCAGGGTCTGTTATTGGCTCCAAGCTTGCCAGTCTGGTGGAGGTGGTGGGGGACAGAGTACTGGCTAAACAGGGGAGCATCATGGGCAATCCCTCCCTCCGTTTGTCAAAGAGGTGGACAAACTGAGAAGCAGCTTTTATTGGCAGACTTAGCGGCTGTGATAGAGAACGATACAGGAAGTCATTCCTGCCATCAGCCATTAGATTCCATATATATATATATGTATATGCATCAGAATGATTCCCAATGTGCTAATAATAAAGAATGGTTAAATTGCTTTAATGTGGCTTAGCTGCTTTATTTACATGACAGTCTGCTCTGCAGTTGCAGCTTTTTTCTCACATGCGGAAGTAAACACGGATTTCACAGCTCAACACCACAACGTTGGCCTTTTGTCAGAGCGTTGTACACATCACTCTGATCCAACAGGTCACTGAACTCGAATCTATTGCTGTGCGGTTCTGCAGAACCTTGGCTCGCTTTGCTGATAGCCTTTTGGCTGGTGCTCCTTGCAGTAGAGTAAAACTAACCTGTCTCACGACGGTCTAATCCCAGCTCACGTTCCCTATTAGTGGGTGAACAATCCAACGCTGGGTGAATTCTGCTTCACAATGATAGGAAGAGCAGCTGCACTGCTTCACTTATCTGAGCCCACTACAAAGCACCACAATCCGCATTTTTATATGATACTGGCTGCAACATGGCACAAAGTTCTGGATCGGTACCCATCCCAAGTAAAAAGTAAATAGTCTCATAACAACAAAAAAAGCTGCTTCTCGTGAGATTTTGTTGAATGTTTTGTGCAGAGTGCAGACTAGTGGTCGGGTGTTTAAGTGAAAAACAAGAGTCAGACACTGAAGGACGCTCAGAAATAATAAATAAATGACAGCATTTTGAATTGATACAAATATAACCAAATGAACTATCGGGATTATTTTGTGATGTAATTACTTTCTTTAATGTTTCTCTTAAAACCAGACTCATTGGTCTGTTTTTAAACAAAATTGCTAAAAACTGAGGAATGTGACTATACATTAAACCTCAAGCTCTGTTTATGACTTTTTTGAACCCTGGATTCTTTGGTAAACTGACAGCCTTTCGTTGTTCATCATCTCTCTCTTTCTCTGCTGTCTGACCTCCTCTGCTTGCTCTTCAGTGAGAGCTAAGATGTGGGTGTTAAACCTCTGAGGTCAGAGGGTTTGGTGGCCTTGGCTTTGATGGGCTTGTGGGTTGTGGGTTCAGGTCCCGGGCAGGCTCAGCCACTAACATTGGTGGGGGAACTCATCTATCAGCATGGAAGCAGTCAAAGCAGCCAATCACCGAGCCAGATCCTGAGTCAGCAGGAATCCAGGGAAAATGTATCTTTCAGTCTATTCTGGTCATTTTTCTAGAACTGTTTGTTTTGATCATTTTGGTCGTTCCATCGGTTTTTGAACCCATGATTTAGTTCCTGCTCACAGTAGAAAGTAGGTTAAACAAGGCAGGGAAATAGAAAACAATAGTTACATAGAACCCTGCAAATGTAAATACAATAAAAAAAAACATCTTATAATGGTTACAGCTGCTTTGGAAATAAGACCACCCTTTATAAAAGAATCTCACTGAAGAGTTGCAATGCACATTGAATGTAAGAGATTGTAAAAATAAATCATAGCTTGGAGATTTATGTTTTATTAAAATGAGAAACACAAACAGCAATTCAGTTGGGTTTATGTATACAGTGCCTACTTACAACTTACATCATCTCAACGATTTATGCAGAGAAAGCACAGAAAGCAAACAAATGACGAGAATTTCCAAAACAAAGCATAAATCCAGTTCCAAGATATTTTATAATCCATTCTCTTCTAGTTCAGCTAAGGGCAACGCTTTTCCCCCCAGATTATTTTTGTGTTATTCTATGTTCTGTAAGCATCACTTTCTACATCTAACAGAAATATTTTATTGTCGCTAAATTTATATTTGTAGAGGGGTGGTGCTGTTGGATAAAGTGCTGCCGAGCATAAATGCATGTGTAAGCTCCTATTTATTGGCATTATGTCAGTGTGAGGCAATTTATCATTGAGCATTCAAATAAACTTCAAAACAGGAATGATACGTTAAGTAAGGGATAATGCTCCACGACGCGTGCATTATCAGAAATTAATGGACAATGTGAAAGCCTGAACCGTCCAACGCTTTGATTCAGTGAAATCCGTTACTTTCTGCTATACCATGGTCTGGGTGAATACTGGATTCTGATTGGCTGCTGGGCGTGCGTTAAAAACCTGATAATCGCACGGTTAAAAAAGAAGTTCTGGTCACCTAGCTTAAATGTTTTGTATCACTGCGCCAGCTTCTTAAAAAAACCTTTTGCTTCCTCATTTGGACAAAAACAAGCGGTAAGAGGTGAACTTTGTCTCTAAACTGATGTTTTATTCAACCCATCGGGACAATCAGCATATATATATATATATATCGCAGAATCTTGACTGCAGCGGTGGTGTGGCGTGACGCATCACGTGACAAATTGTTGTGAAACCGGAGGAGCTTTGTAGAATCCAAGCGCGGACACACAAATGGAGTGGCGAACTGGGTTTTAATATTATGTGGCAGAGGGGATAAATGGAGGGGAGGAGAACAGGCCGGCAGGTGAGCAGACTGGCAGGAAGGCAGATGAGCAGACTGGCGGAGTTTGCTAATAGGCAGGGAGGCAAATACACGGGCTGGCAGATTCTCACTCATGAGGCACACTAATCTGGCGTTTGCCGACAGCTCCATCTCTGAATTTATAATCTCTGCAATGAGCTGCAGGTGACGAGATGATGAGGAGCAGGTGAGGAGTAGTCACTGCGGAGGCACGCCCACGGAACCACAACACAAATTGTCAGCTTTTCTTACAAAAAGCGATCCAAATCGGAAAAACAAACAAGAATTATGACTAAAAACTGGTTAATATGTATTGCTTTTGTAAGTGACCATGGTATAAGCAGGTTAATGGCCTTCGAAGTGTGCGTTACTACTTTTTAACGCACTTTGTGGAGGACGGTTCAGGCTTCCATGGCGTGCGTTTAAAAGTGATAACGCACACTTCGTCGGCCATTGTTGGGCGGCCGTGGTGCAGCGGTAGGGCGGTCGACTCATGATCGTAAGATTGCAGGTTCGATTCCCGCCTTGCACGCCTATGTGTCGAAGTGTCCTTGGGCAAGACACTGAACCCCACCTTGCCTCTGGTGGGAATTTGGCGCCAGTGTTCGGCAGCAGAGCCGCCGCCAGTGTGTGAATGTGTGTGTGCATGGGTGAATTGGACTGTGACTGTAAAGCGCTTTGAGCCTTCGTAAGAAGGTAGAAAGCGCTATATAAGTATATGCCATTTACCATTTACCATTAAACCTTACATAATGAACACCTTGTCGGGCATTATCCCGCTTATACCATAGCGAATATATTTGCATTTCAGGCACCGGAAACTCGGCAGTCTCTTCCCCCCCCTAGGGCGGTAGTTAATTAACTCACCTGTTCAGCTTCCTATTTAAATCCAGGTGTGCAGCGTTCATTCTCTTTCTTACCGCAGCGCCGCTTTCGTCGCCGGTGTTCCATGCCCGCTGCTCTCCTTCTTTTTTGGCATCTTGGTGTGTTCCCCCCTTCTTTTGGATGGTGATCCCACTTTTTCTGATGTGGGGGTTTTCATTTCGCCACGTTTGTTTCTCCTTCCGCGGCGTTTCAGCGGCCGGGCGGCGGCGGCGGCGTGTTCGCGTCGCTGCGGCGGGTGAGCGTTTCGCGGTGTTTCGGTTGGCAGCGGCGTTAGATCGGGGGCTGTCCAGGCTTTCTCCTCTGCTGTGGCCGTTTGTATCATTGCGGTGAGCGGCCAGGCGGTCTTTTCCCGTGTTTTTTCTGTTGTGTTTTCTAATGCGTTTCTGTTTCCTTGTTGTTGTTCCGATTGTATGTGACGTCACGCCCCTAAGGACTCTGGGTATTGTAGTTTTATGTTCTTTGTCATTGTGGTCTACCTGACTCGTTTTCATGTTTTGTGGCTCTGCATCCTGTTATTGTTTTTGGGGTTGTGGGGTTTTTCCTGTGGTTCAGGGCTGGTGGTCCTCGTCTGGACAGGTTTCTCATGCTGGTTGAATTAGCTGTGGCTTTCGGCGTTTTATCTGTTGCTGTATGTTATTTAAGATTTCAGGATTTTTTATTTTGTTGCATACGAAGTTATATTTAGCAAATACAACCAGTAGTGAAATGTAACCCAGGTCCGCTCTGTGGACAGCGCAATAATTAAGGAAAACCGTACAGGAAATGTACGTCATATATTTCTGTAAAGTATACATGATATACATACGTAAGACTATGTACCGCTGAAATACGTACAGTATGTGTATTGTAGGCTTAAATATGGAAGGCAACATAATGTGCATGAATGTGGACTGAAGACTTAAATAATTAAGGTACACGCGTAAAGTTACCGTTTAAGAGCCTGATGGCATGGGGGTGGAAACTCCTCCTGTGTCTCTCTGTCTTAGCCATCCGGCTAAGACTCGGCTCCTACGGCTCCTAGATAAGAGCCGAATGTGAATTTTGCCTGTCTTTAATCAACGCTGGCTTTATTATTTTGGTGGCTCTCTTTGTTTTGTGTGCGTTTGGTTTGTTCTTGTTGGACCCCTCTCTCCTCTGTGGATTTTACTTTTGATTTGTCTCTTTTATGCAACGTCTGTGGCTTGTTTTGATTCACTCGGCGATCTTCGTTCGTCGCCTCCGCCTGCTCACGGTATGGTTCATTCTAGGCCGCCACTGTGGGTGGCCCTTGGATGTGTTCATGGTTGGAACTTGTTTCGGTCCTGTTGGCGCCTGTCGTCGTAGTCAATTTGGCGTCAGTGGCCTGATTCCTCGTGCGCCTTACGGATTGGTTTATTTTTACTTCGGCTGCCCGTGCCTTCTCCACGTTTTACTCCGGACGCAATTGTGGCTGGGGATGGCTGTTATCACTGATGTTCTCAGTGTCCTGCCTCCTTGCCTCCCGGAGGAGTCTCTCGGCATCCAGTCGGCGCTCGATTTGTTTATCGGTTGACCTTTCTGCTGTCATGGCGGTCCTCATGCTATCGACTGTGTTATCACTAGCCCTGTACTGGACTTGGGTAGGCTATGGGCTCCCCTTCGTTTTGCGCGTTTTGATGTTTTCTCTGTGTCAATGTTCCTCTGTATGCCTGGTCTTTTGCATCTCTGTGGCTTACTTTCATTTTCTGATCTGGGTTACCGCGCTGTCTGCGACGTATGGTCCTCTGCCCGTCCGGATTTGTTTTTTTCTTCTGGATCTGGATGGTTCATTGGTGCATGCCTCTCCCTTTATGCCATCTCTCGCTTTTGTGCAGCGTGTACTTTGATTCATTCTTTGGTTGATGGCTGTTTGTTCAATGATCGGCCCACCTGATTCTGCTCTGACTTTGGTCCCACGGTCATCCATTCATCTTGTGCTCTTGTTCCGGGTAGTTGATCCTGGGCCCCATGTTCCTGTTCTGGATATTCATGTCTTCCGTTTTGTAGCCTGTCCTTCTCAATGCTTAGAGGTCTTGTTATAATGATGCCTGTCATGTCTTCAGTCTCCCTCCGCTTGTTCTTCTGTGGCTGGGCCCTCTAGTTTTTGGGGGGAAAGATTTATAAGAGCGGTTTGTGTACGTCCGGCCGCCAGAATCCACGGCTCTAATGGTTTTAAAGATCGTGTGGTTATGAGAATTTAGCCATGGAGTTTATATTAAGGCTCTTTAATTAAAGAGTGAGATAATAGTCTTGTGTGTTTCATCGGTTGTCTTGGGTAGTATTTAAATAACACCATAAGCAAATTAACCCTGACCGTAGAAACTCCATCTTTTACGCTCTAAAGCTTAGTTCAAGAGTTAATTCTTGTGTCCACAAGCCAGTCTTCTATCTGCCCTGCTTAAGTAGATGTCACTTGGCTAGATGCATCTACATGTAGAGGCTTGTTATGCTCCGCCTCTAAAAATCTAAGGTTCAGTCTATCAAAACCTACGATCCCTTATGGATCTCCAGACGCCCTTGGCTAAAATTTCGGCAGTCTGTGTTTTGTTGTCCACCTATTTGGGAACCACTAATATCAAATATGAGAATTAAATTTCAGCCGAGCTGCAATCCATTGCTACGTGGGACGTGGACCTTCCTCATCTACAATCTCCTTGGCCCTTGGTTACCCATCCCATCGCCTAATTCTCGATGACCTTCTGAAGGTGCGTCCCTCTGGAACTGTCAAAGGTTGCTTCTTTAGAATTGGTGTATATAAAATTGGTGTTAAGATATTGTGCAGGTTCTGTATTTCACTATCAATTCACTGCTGGAATTTGTGATACGGGTGGTTTCTATGGTGCGATGAAGCCACAATGGACCTTTCCTTAACTTTCTAATAAATTTAACCTTGTTGTTATTCCATTCATCTTAATCAGTGTATAAACTAATCAGTTTCTAGGTTTTATATATATGTTCTTTGCTGGGACTAATACTGGTTTTGTATTTTATCTATGCATCGCATCCTGAGCCTGCGAGTCCCTGCTCTCTGGCCTGCTTCCCCATTTCTGGCGAATGATGACACCCCTGCATTCCTTGATCTGGTGTTGCCACGATGACTGCTCAACGTACCTATTGCTGAACTGAAAGTGATGGGGCGGTGAACCTCCCCTACGTTCCCATGATGTCACGGGGAGCGGATGAGGGAGTACCCAGGCGCAGAGAAGGAGAGGAGGCAGGAGGTTGCAGGGGAACGGGGCTTTAATAATAACAAAACTACAAAAACAAAAACCACTGCATACGGCAGGCTAGAAAACTCGAAATACATTACACTTGAAACTGGGGAAGAATACAATATGGACCAGCACAGGAGGAAGGGAAAGACAGGACTTAAATACATACAAGGCAACAAGACACAGGTGGAAACACTCAGGACTGATGGGGCAAGGTAAACTCGAAACAACAACAAAACAGGAAATACTACAAAATAAAACAGGAAGTGAAACCCAAAACATCACAGAACAAAAGGAAACAAACCACAAGGGCAAAGAAACAGAAACCGTAACACATGACACTTCTGACTTAAATCAATCATGTTGGCAGTAGAATGAATGTAAATTCTTGGATTATATTGCCAGGTGAAAGCCTCAAAAAAATTAGGATGTTCTAAAGTGTATTATTAGTATGCGATGGAGCTCAAATTTTGGTTTCTAAACTCAATTACGCCAATTAAGCTTCAGACAAATGGCAGTGAGGATTTTCTTGATACTTAGATGGAAATCTTCGAATAAATGGATGTTCTGGGCTCGTATTATGGTATGACAAATGGGGAAACATTATGGCAGTTAAGCTCGTCGTAGTCCTATCGTTGGAAGCTTGAATTAATGGATGTTAATTAAGCGCCTTTAAATAGCATACCAAATGAAATAACGCTAAGCTCGTTCTTAGTATTTGATGGAAGCTACGAATAATGGATGGTACTTAAGCATGTTTAGCATGCTTTGGGAGCTTGGATGGATGTAGGTAGTGTCTTCATACGGGTTGTACTTGGCGGTTCAAATTATAGTTCCTTACAACGTTTTGCGGATGGGGATTTATGTTCTTAAAAAATTAGGTATGAGTGATACTTATGTTGGCTCCCTGTTTTGTTTCGTTTTCTTTGTTTGGCTCTCTCTCTCTCTCTCTTTGCAGATAGTATGTTCCCCTAGTGGGCACGAACGGGAGCGGCCCAACGGTCAAAGGTGCCGGGTCACACATAGCAGTTCCACTAGATAGTGTGTCCCCTTCGAGGCGCTGTACTCGAACGGGGGCGGCCCAACGGTCAAAGGTGCCGGGTCACACATAGCAGTTCCACTAGATAGTGTGTCCCCTTCGAGGCGCTGTACTCGAACGGGGGCGGCCCAACGGTCAAAGGTGCCGGGTCACACATAGCAGTTCCACTAGATAGTGTGTCCCCTTCGAGGCGCTGTACTCGAACGGGGGCGGCCCAACGGTCAAAGGTGCCGGGTCACACATAGCAGTTCCACTAGATAGTGTGTCCCCTTCGAGGCGCTGTACTCGAATGGGGGCGGCCCAACGGTCAAAGGTGCCGGGTCACACATAGCAGATCCATTAGATAGTGTGTCCCCTTCGAGGCGCTGTACTCGAATGGGGGCGGCCCAACGGTCAAAGGTGCCGGGTCACACATAGCAGATCCATTAGATAGTATGTCCCCTTTGTAGCGCTGAACTCGGATAAAAGAAATGGAAAGAAGGGGGCGGCCCAACGGTCAAAGGTGCCGGGTCACACATAGCAGTCTTACTTGGAAATGAAATGAAATGAAATGTAAATGGAATGCCGCCAAAACACACCTCATCTTATGACACACTGATTATACATTTACATTCTTTCTTCTTCTCTCTTCTTGATGATCTTTGGTTTTGGGGGTTTTTACCCTAAAGTTTATGGAAGTTATCTCATGGAATTGTACGGAGCCTTATGCCAATCAAAGTTTGTGAATGCCAACTAAGATGTAAATTAAGTATGTGAAAATAAATGTATTCTACTGCAAGAGTTTTCGTATGACTGAAATAGCGAATATATTCGCATTTCAGGCACCGGAAACTCGGCCTCTTCCCCCCCCTAGGGCGGTAGTTAATTAACTCACCTGTTCAGCTTCCTATTTAAGTCCAGGTGTGCAGCGTTCATTCTCTTTCTTACCGCAGCGCCGCTTTCGTCGCCCCGCCCTCCTCCCCGGCTTCCACCTGTGGGCTCCGTTCGGGGGTTTTTACCCTAAAGTTTATGGAAGTTATCTCATGGAATTGTACGGAGCCTTATGCCAATCAAAGTTTGTGAATGCCAACTAAGATGTAAATTAAGTGTGTGAAAATAAATGTATTCTACTGCAAGAGTTTTCGTATGACTGAAATGGTCACTTATGTAACCCCGGTGGGAAAATTACATGTTAGTCTCCTCTCGCATCTCCTGCATGTTGACGTCACCACACTGCGTGCGTCCGTGTGTCACACGGTCATGTGACTCGGCACATACAATCAGAACCCATTAAAAACAGCTGGGGGAAGGTTGCCGGGAGTAGCGTGTGGGGAAGTCTTGGGTGTTTTGCTTGGAGGAGCCGACTATCGGTGTGGACTTGTCTGGAGACGAGCGCGCAATACAAAATTAAGACCACGGAACTGGTCAGGTGATTTTTGGAGGGTGAGCTACAGCCCAGGACCCAGAACCAAAACTGAACTCTGGACAACTAGTCCGCAGCCACCCTATCTATGAACTCCACCTGCTCTGGTCGAGCTGATAGGAGGCTTCCTACAGCCACCCTCTTTTCTTTCCTTCAGTTCCCTTGCTGCTCAGGTACACAGCCATTCATGCATCCACTCACACAACCCCCCCTGTCACTTTGGATTACCCTCTGTTGGACACTTTGGCCGTTATAACAAACTATGTGACTACGTGACCTGTGCTTTTGTAAAATTGAGATATGCCCAGTGATTACTGATTAGGGGATACATCAATGATTTTTATTTTAAAAGAAGTTCCTCCTATGTCTCCAAATTATCTCTACTACTACACCGGGCATTTGACAGGTGTACCTTAGCCAACGTTGTTGCTGGACAAGCAGAGGGTTTTTTTTTTTTCCATGTTTTTCTTTGGTTTACTACCAAATGTCCACCACCTACAGTAGAGACTTGGTGTAAAATATAATAGAGGTAAAAACTTGCGAACCTCGCTCCAGCCTTTTTTTTTTACAGCTCTCATTTGAAATTTGAAAGACTTGATGTCATAGATTTTCCATCTGGGCGCAAATTGAAATGATTAATTTCTTCTCCATGATCAATTTTAAAACAGTTGCCACTTCCATGAATTAAAAGGGACGTATCCATAAGTCACTACCAAATCAGAGTCCCTGATTGGTCAAAGTTCAACCTGTTTGACTTTCAACGCGTGCTCAGTGGCCACGCGTTTTGTTCGTAGAGCCCAAAAATGGTTGTAGAAACTTTCATAGATATGCATGAGTGTGAAGTGGAATCCCGAAACGTGTGTATGCACGCACATACTTAAACCTTTCATTAGAATTGAACACGTGTTGCAGAGGGCAGTGTGAAAATTAGCTAACCTCTTTCTAAACCGTCTTTAGAATCGGGCTCGTTAATAAACACCCACTTATTTAATGGGGGGTTCATATCAACTGTCAAAACTCGAGACACACTCCAAACAACTAAATCACCCAGTTTAGGACGTCATCATTTTCTGCTCCTCCCGTAAAGGAAGCAAGCCTCGGTATGCGCATCGCAAGAATGCCCCTCTTGAACCCTCGATACAGAACACCACATCACTAGTAAATTGCTCTCTGGAGTTTTGCAAAGCACGTAAACACCATCTATTCAGACGCTTTGAACCAAATCTGCTGAAATGACTAATTTAGATGATCGCTCACACTGTCTGGTTCTGCTGGAAGTCTCTTCTCAATTCTACCATTCAGAAGGAGTTTCACTCTTTACTGTCACATTTGGCTTGTCCGATGGAGGTATTACTTTAGAAATTTAATCTGTTGGTCACTTGCAAAGACAAATAGATAAATAAAGGTAACACAATTTTACAACAGTTGAGCTTTTCAGATCTTTTTGGATTAAATTCTTCTTTGTTTCCATCCTCACACTGCCATTCATCCCCAAGGTGGACAACTCTGAGTATGATGTCTCTCTGATGCTACATTCACAACACCCTCAGCAACATGCGTTTAAATGCAGGGGCGTACTTATCATTAGGCAAAGGTAGGCGATCGCCAACTCTCTAGCTGCCCCGAGCTGAACGCTCAATAAAAGCGTCTAAAATAAATGTTATGCCCATCATTATTTAACTCTGTCATTTAAAAAACCCCATCTCAAATCACTAAACTGGCATAAGATTGATTTTGTAAAAGTGTTTGGTCCTCCCCCGTCCTTCTGCATCAATGGTATATTCCAGTCAACAGCAAGTCAGCAAGTTAAGTTCTGGTATAAATATTGTCTTGTCAATTTGCCAAAACCTCTTGGAATAATCCTTAAACTCCTTTGCTGTTGGGTTAACTAAATTCTTCAAATAACCTTCTGTAAATATAGTCAAACTTGGTAGTTTCTGCAATGCATGATGTCCCTGGTAAATTTGCAGCGTAAACAGTGTTAAAAGAATCTGCTCTCCAGCAGAAAACAGATTTTGAAATGATCATGTGCTTTCCAGCCAACAAAAAACTGTTGAGTTATACAATCAGAGCACTCTAATCTAATCAGCATCCTCAGACATTCAAACTGGGCTTCTGAACAGGTGAAGTAAGAGAGCGCTCCTTCAGAATGCTTGAAATCATCCATGATGCTTCATTTATAGCCAGCATATACAATCCCTTAATACTTCCTCTGCCTCATTTGGTGTGTTTGAGAATGTTACATCTGTTTAGGGTCATGATGTCGACTGTGCTTTAAATTCAAAAGGTTCTGGACAGGAATAATAAAAAGAAACCTACAACGAGAAGAAAAAGACAAAAAAGCGATCAAAGAAGGCCTGTTGATTTCAAATGAGAAACGGCATTTTCAGGACTCTGTGGTCCCATGTGTCCCCTTTTAACCCATAACAAAAGTAGCAATGCTATTTGGGGATTACTGTCTCCACAACTTTATAATTCAGTCTATTTATCTTTCCTGCGCCCCTGGTTTTCCTAAACCTACATGCATGTGTAAACATAGGTTTATGAGAGCAGTGTTGATGTGGAAATCTCCTCAAATCAAATACAATTTCAGCCCATTTTTATATATTTGTCTGTTGTTGGTTTTGTCCCGGGCATTTATCACTATAACAGGCACTGACGCCGTGTGGGAGAGCGTGTGTTTGTGTGTGTGTGTGCCAGGATGACCAAGCATGAGACTGTAGAAAAAGCCCTGCATGCTGCTGGCAGCAGGCAGAGGAAAAAGAGTGTGAGAAAATGAAACCAGGGTGGAGGAGTTCAACCTGGGGGAGAAATGCCACAATCAAAGGGAATTTAAAACAGGAAAAAGTAGCTGTAAAAAATGTTCATTTGAGAGTTCACTTTAAAGTTTTTCCCAAATTTGCTACAATAATTTTTCTAAAAATGTTATGTTTGGTCAACAGAGGGAGCTGTAACTTCAATCAGTCTTTTTGTCTTATATCCCATTTGTCTGCTTTTTCTCAAAACTAAGATAAGAATTCACATCAGTCTGTAACACACACACACACAACAATACAAAAAAAAACCACTACAAAGCCTTAAGGCCCGTACACACCGGGATGAATTTTGCGTGTGATATTCGCCGACGTTTAACGCCTCGTGACTAAACAAATGGTGACTAAACACCAATGTGAGTGTGCACACCGACGCGAAAAAACGCCACACGTCAAAGCGTCACTTTTTAAAAAACGCCTCGGGTTCGTTTTTTTGGTTTGACGAGCCGCGTCAAAAACTATACAACCAATGAGAATGGCGCTTTTGCACACGTGTCTGGAGCTTCTGAAGTTACAGTAAAACACAACTTGGGGGCGCTCAAACACAACACTGCCTTTTCTGAGCACACATACCAGCAAAGAAGATAGACGCCAAGTAGCGTCTACACTGCCGCAAAGAAATAATGACGGACATTCTAAAATATCCCCAAAAACACTCATGATACATTTTCAGCTCTTGTACCAGTTGATAAAACTCACCATGTTCTTCTCTTCTCGTAACTATGGGATGTACCCAAAATCGGCGTCTTTCATCATTCAACAGAACAATCATTTCTTCATCATTGGAACTGGAGCTGGAGCTACTGGTGCTTGAATATTCATGTTTTCTTTGTATGATTCTGATAAGCGCGTAAATACTGGCTCTCTTCTTCTGAGTGAAAAGCGACCACCTTGTGTACAGGAGTATTTCTGTTTTTCATTAAGCGCCATCTAATGTCAGGGAATGAAATTGCATGTTGGCTCGGCTCATCGTCAGCGAAAATCGCCTGGGTGTGAACACAAAAGACGTGGCGAAAAACGCTGGCGAATAACGCCTGGAGAATATTCGTCCCGGTGTGTACGGGCCTTTAGTAGGCCAAGGCCTTTTTGAGCTTTTTCTCAACTTTACTGTTGTCTCTATTAATTTATCTTTAAAACAGTTTTTGTAGCATTCCTTGATGTCAGTCTCTTTAGTACATCTGTCTTCTAGATATTTTTGGTTACAATAATTGTACAATTAGCTTCAAACTGTCCAAAACACTTAATTCTAAGTGTTACATTTTGTCTGTCTTTACAGCAAAAGCTTGAGATCAAACTGTTTTTATGTTAGGAAAATACTTGTATAGAGACAATATAAAATGTATATTTTGACGAACAAAGCAAAGCAAAGGTCAAAACATTGTGAAAATTGTCTAAAAATCCAGGGCACTCAAAGTTCCAAGGATTTATTTTGAGTGGTTTCACAAGCATGTGTCATGATTTTTTTTAGAGCAAAAAATTTGAAGCTAAAAACGTTGAGAAATTTTAAATTTTAAATTAAATCTGTACTAATGGGGGGGGGACTGTGTCATTCCTACGTCGAGAGTTAAGCGAAGAGAAAAAAACTAAACACCTAAAAAGAAGTCAGAAAACATTAGAATATACATTTTTTTGAAAAATGTTTATTATTGGGTTGTTTGTTGCTTGTTTTGTTGTTTGGCTTTAGTTTTCTCAGGACTTTCTTAGGGAAAGAGGCAAACTGACAGAAAATAAGATGGAGGCAGAGAAAGAAATAGCGACATCATGTTGATCTTTTTAGGTTGTCTTTGGTCGAGTTTTTCCCCTTCTCAGGTTTCCCCCTCACTGTATTTCCCAACATATCATTGGCCTGGCTTAGTGTGAGTGTGTGCGTGTGTGTCTGGAGCCATGGGATAGAGTGTGTGGTTACCCACTGGTGTGACCAGGGACACAGGGGCACCGCGCTCCCTCTGTCTGTCTCTATGTCTCCTTGCCTGTGTCATTCTCTGCCGTCTCCATCCCTCCGTCTGAAACTCTTCTGCTGCATTTTGAACTGGAATCTTTTCTTAGAAATTCCAGAAAAAACTGACAAAAACGGTGATTACCAATTTTCTTATCTGTGTTTAGGAAGAACTGCATTAGATGGCAACATGTTTATGTGATGTTAGCTTTAAATAAAGACTATGAGTTGGAATTGTACTCAGAGAGATGGTTCTAGTTCAGGGGTGTCAAACTCATTTTGGTTCGGGGGCCGCATTCAAAGTATCTGATCCCAAGTGGACCGGACCAGTAACATAAAAGCAAAAAACTGTTTTTGTTGTTGTTTTTTTACTCAGTTATAAAAAAGGCCTCAACCAACATGGTAGCCTAATCACTTATTATTACACATTCATTCACAGAGGCCAATGGATTTAAAATAAAATGCATTTCACTTAAAAAAATTTGGTTTATTTAATTTTATTCAGACTGAATATTTTACATCTGACACTGAATCAATCCTTATAATAAACTCAAGAGGGGCTACAGAAAAAAAATGAAACACCTGCCTAAAATGTAAATGCGCGAATCAATGAATAATTTAACTAAATTAAACTTGCAAACATTTGTGAACATAACACGAATTTGGAGTTAACCTCCTTTCTCTCCTGAAACTTCAGCCAGCCATCAATATCAGGATTCAGATCCTGTGCAGAAACATATTTACTGTCATTCAAGTGTGCAAAACACAATGAAATGTGCAAGAATCTTTTCCTGGTTTCTGCTTGAACTTTTTGGTAACACCTGCCTTCTTCCTGACCTTTGATGGGTGCCATCAGTGACCAGACTGACATCACGTGACCAGTTCACTCCAACATAGCCCAGCACTGTAACAAGAGAGCTGACTATGTCATCAGCTGTTGTTGTGTCCATCAACTCAAGAAAGTCCGCTATGACGGTCTGTTCGGCACCTCTAAGAAATATGCACAGTTGTGCAATATCTGCATCTGTGCTTTCATTAATAGTGACCGAAAATACAATAAATGACTGAATTCCTTAATATGGCGCCCAAGTCTCCTCAGAGATGTTGTATATGTAATCATAATCCTTGACAGACTGCTTTTTGGGAACAAGACTTCTGCAGCCTTCAGCATTTATCCATAAGTTCAGCATCTGAAAATGGTTTGGATGTTTGCTCCAACTTGTGTGCAATCAGGTGTCTGTCACTGCTCCATCAGTGACGTCACGCTGCAGTAAATGCAGACGGTTGTTTTTTCAGTCCAGCTTTTAGTTGGTAAATCCTCTCTTTTCTTAACTGCAAATGGGGAAACTTTTCTCATTGTCTCATAGTGGTCCTGAATGTTATATTCTTTGAGCACTGCCACCTTTTGATAACATAACAAGCACATAGGTTTTGCATTCAGCTCTGTGAACAAATAAAGCTTTGTCCATTTTTCCCGGAAAGCTCAGGACTTCACTTCAACCCTTTTTTTTCTTTTTGACAACATCTTGGTCATTGGGGTGTCACTACTGATCATTCTTATGACCAGTGACGTGCGATGAGGTTAATGGCTGGTGAGGCACTGACGTCATCAGTCAGATTTACAAACATATGAACCATACTGAGTAACTTATTCACCATTTGATTGACAACAGTTAACGTTTTTTGTTTAAAATATCATTTCAACATGTTTTTTTTTCCATATACAAACTGCAGCATAGAAAAAAGCACAAACGTTATTATCATATTACCTTTACTTGTAAATAAAGTCCATACGCCGCTCCTTCTGAAGAAAATGACTAGCCGCTTGCTATCACTTCTTCTATTATTTTTTAGCATCATAATCTCAGGGCTCACCAGCGCCCCCTAACATGAGGCACGAGAACTGCTGGCCTCACCCAGCGGCTTTTTTGCCGGCGTTTAGCGCTCAGCACAAGAAACATGTCCCTCACATACAGTTATTTATAAAAGCAAACACTGTACATCATATACATCTGCTAAATTATGTAAACTCAGCTCATATAGTACAAGTGATGGAACCGACATACAGAGAGACAGCAGTACCGTCTGACTGCATAGGTATTCCGCAATCCAAGGTGATGCTCAGCGAGCTGGTGCCTCATCGCACGTCACTTCTTAGTATCTGAACGGCAAATGCGGAAATTCAGCGATTTTGAAAAGAAAAAACACCCAAAAATGGTACATTTAAATGGAAAATGACTGCAAAGCACAAATTACTGATTAAATATAATAAATGAATTTATTTTTTCTCTTTTCTTCCCACAATGACAGGTGAGGCACAGCCTCACCTGCCTCTCCTGACTGCACGTCACTGCTTATGACAATGTAACGGTAGTGGGACTTGCAGGGAACCAAACTACATCTTATTCAGAAACAGAACCGTTAGGTTTCACTTTTGGAAGTGGGAAAGATATTAGTTTTCACCTGTTTTGCTTAGCCTTTGCTCCCCCTAGTGGCGGAATTGCGCATTTCGGTTTTTTCTTTAAAAAATCATAACTCGCCACAGGAATAGACTAGAAACGTGCTTGTTTTTTAAACATTCTTATAATTTTTACTCTTCATGGCTGGGCCGGATTGAACCATCCGGGCCGTATGTTTGACACCCCTGTTCTAGTTTAAGCACATTGGTGTAGGTGAAATACACTGAACTGGTATTCTGATATCAATCATCTGAATTTCAGAAAAAAACCCCAAGAGTGGGTTGTCTTATTGGCGATTTGATATTCCACTCGGTTCTTTAGGGTTCCAATAATGGGTAGAACACAGTAAATGTTGAGAGTTTTGTCGAGTCCACCCAGCTGTCAAACAAACTCATTTTTGTCCACAAATGTAAGCTCAAATAAAACTAATGCTATGAAAAGAAAAGAAAACAATAAACATCAAAAACGTTTGACACTAGGCTGTACTTTCATTTTTTTATTATAAAATAATACTGTTCAGCATGGTGGTTATGAGCAAATTGCCTCTAGTGGTCATTTAAAGAACTGCAGCATTCTGACCTCCTTTAATGTATTCAAATTCAAATTTTAGCGTAAACCATTGTGGCAGGTTTGTGGTTGATCATATCAGATGCAGTTCTAAGCAAGACAGGTGTGAGCTGTTACCATGACTTGAGTGAAATTTATTTTTGAAAGAGTGGAACAGGTATCGACAGGTAACGATATGCAAGACGCCGGCGACAGGTTGTAGTAAACACTTATACGACACACAAGGGTAAAAGTAAGGGGGAAGTAGGCAAGACTGGTATGTCACACCGATTTTTCATGATACAAATGCTATTCAAGGGATAAGTGAGGGCCACCGGTACAGGTTTGAACATTTTTCAGCCTATTTCCAGCTGTAAGGGGAGATGTGACTACTTAACTAAAGTGTAGTAAAGGCACCAAAACAACATGTCCTTTACATTATAGTCTTACAAGTACAGTCCTCAATAAACTGCAGTTACATTATACAAAATTTAAATTGTGTACTTCTTTTACGTGAAATACCCCCATTTGTGTATACCATGCACCACCAGTCTATACCTATTACCCTTTAAAAAGTTATAATTCCACATTTAAACTAAAAGTTTTGCAGTTTGTCTTCTGCTCGTTCTGTCAGATAAATGCATCTAGACTTTAAAGAAAGACACAATTAGAAACAACAGACCACAACAAGAATCAAGTTTCTCATGCACGAGGGAGAGGAGCAAATGTGATGGAAAAGGTCCACCACCTTTCTCTTCTCAAAGGAGCTGCTCTCCCCGTGCTGCTTTTATTAAGAATTCAAGTGGGAGGTCACAATTTCAAGACAAAGAGAAAAGTTCCTTAGGGGGTGTCGTATGATGACCCCTTTTGGTGGATTCTAAGTTCAAACAGTATTCCTTATCTGCTAAGGACAGTGTGTCGAAAAACCCCCTCATCCTTGCTGGGATGAGAAGCAAATGAACAAACACACAGCTGTTTTCTAAAAAGGTCAAAAGGTCAATCTGAGTTAACATTTAAACAAATACATTTAAAGAAATACATTTAAACGGTGATAATAATAAAACAATTTCCTTGACACTTTCTTAAAACTACAACAAAATGAATTTATTGTGTTTTGTCTGACTAGTGGTATAAAACTAAAACTATCTACAATTACTAATAGTAATTTCTGCATTAACCCTTTAACACCAGAGCTTTAGCTCCAGTCTTTACATTCTTTCGACTAACCGTTTTACGCAATCAACGTATTTACAGCGAATTCTAAAACAGAGAAAAGCAGTTTTGCTCTGACTGCACAGCAGTGAAGTGCTTACGCAATTAACATAAACATGATTCTGCAAGTGTTGGATATCGACGCAAACCAGTTGCGTCACGGTGATGGCGTAAACGGTTGAGGAGTTACGGTATGTCAAGGAGCGTGTGTTATTCGGATGTCCCCGGCGTCATCTCCAGTGTTAAAGCTCCAGGTTTGACAGCATTGTTTGACCCACTTCTGTATGTGTGTCTTAAAAGGAACATGAGATCATTTCCTGTTTTGCACAGATCTGTAGGTCAGAGTCACAAACACAGGCTTTCAGGAAGCCGTGTGACATCAGGACCATGAGAGATCAACAGCAGGCATGAACAGGACACACAAACACAAAGATGCAGTTGACTTCAATATTATTAGTGTTCTTTCTGAATGACTTGGTTTTTTTTTTGGTGATTTTATGATATAATAAAGACAAGAACATTTTACATTTCATGCATTTCACATTATCCATCTTTGATTTAATGGTGGGGGGGGGGGACTGACACCAAATTGAAGCCCAAGACAACATTTGCATCCGACAGTGCCAAATACATTTTTGTTTTGGACACGAGGATGTTTTCACAACAGATTGAGGACCGACTCAGGAGAGGTTGCAAAGGTCCTTGAAACACAGAAACCTGGAAGCCCCTGGGAGCTTTTTAGTTGTGTCTGCTGGGAGTGCTGGCGGTTCTGAAATGTGTGGTCTGCTGCTTTTTTTTTTTTTTTTTTTTTGGCTTCAGATGAGCAGCAATAAAAACTTGGATCTATCGTAAAGCTAAACACAGCAAGCAGCAAAGACCAACCAGAACCAAACGACAGCTGCACACAAACATTTATCTGGATTCTCACAGAATGAACAACCTGGAGTGAGAAGAAAAGACAACAGTTTTTTCTTTTTCTTTATTATTCCCATCATGATTAACTCTCACTCTGTGTCTCCTGCCTGGTTTAGCTGCAGCCCAAAGGTTGGATGCTATCATAATGACTTTTAAACAATTATTAGAAATGGATACAATTAGGAACAAAATAGGAATTTTACTTGTTTATGTTCATATTTACTGAGTCAGAAATTCAAGTTAAGAGCAAAAAAATCAGTAAATGTTTGATTTATTTATTGATTTACTGTAAAGAATTAACAAAACACCAAGTCTTACTTTTTTTGCGATTCAGAAAATTATCAAGTATTTTGATTCTTGGATATGTTCACTCCCGCTTTAAGAGTTTTTTTTATTTTTTTAAACAGCCTTTTTTTATGGCTACATGAACAAAAAAACAGGCTGAACAAAACTGTGATGTGTCCGTCGCAAACTAAACGGCTCTTATTTCATATATTTTGGGGCGACAGTGGCTCAGGTGGTTGAGCGGGTCGTCCAATGATCGAAGGGTCGGCGGCTCGATTCCCCGCTCCCACCAGCCAAACATCGTCATGTCCTTGGGCAAGACATCCCACCCTCCTTGCCCCCAGCGTGGCCCCCACCGGCGTGTGAATGTGCATGAATGTCCCAGTGATGGTCAGAGTAGGCGCGAAATGGCAGCCACGCCTCTGTCAGTCTGCCCCAGGGCAGCTGTGGCTACAACAGTAGCTTATCATCACCAAGTATGAATGAGGAGTAAATGAATAATGGACACAATGTAAGCACTTTGAGCGTCTGGAAAAGCGCAGAAAAATCCAATCCATTATTATTATTATATGTATATGTCTTATATTTTGTGCTAGACTAGAGAATGCAATTTGTTTTTTCCCCGCCTCTCTATTTCCTGCCTTTGCTGAGTGGACGAACACACCACCCTCCTCTTCCTCAGCACGTACGCAGCTAGTGCATGATCAGGATGTCGTTCATGTTTTAAATAAACCCTAGCAACAACTGTGTCTTCTCCTAAACAGAGCAGATCATTACTGACTGCAGAAACTAGATCAGCTTCACAAAGCTCTCTGAAATATTCAAATGGTCTCTTTTTGAACTAATGATGCATCAAAGGAAGATCAACTCATCACATCTGATGTACATCTACTATACAGTAATTGGTTTCATTTTCTTACATTAGTGACTGAATCCAAAGATTACCTCAGTTTTAAACTTTTGGATCAGTTTTAATAAAGGTGACCGCACAAGCAACAAACTTTATTTATTTGTATAGTGTCTTTTATTCATGTCAAACACAAAGCGATTTACATAAAGGCAAATAAAACACTCGTTAAAAACGCAGTCTTTAAAAACAAATACACACAAATACCTCCCTCCACCCAGCCAGTTCCCCCAATATAACTCTTATATCAAAACTGAACAAAAGCTTCAGAACTACAGCTCTAAAGAAGCAGTCTGGCTGGGTTCTGCAGTGCAGAAACAATATAATGGGAATCCATTTATTCCAAGACCCACCCCCACCACGGGGGGTCACCCCCACAGCACCTGCCGGACACAGGGAAGCGCAGGTCCCACTCTACAGCTATTAGACCACAGAGATCCCAGGATCCCAGCCGCGCCAAGGAAAACGACCCCCCCCCAGACATAGCCAGTGGTGCTCCAGAACAGTGGAAGCACTGGAGTTAAAAAAGAAAAAAAAGCATTTAAACGACTAAAACATACATTTAAATTATGTGAATCTAATTATAATATTAAAATGGGTAATATCTTAAAAGAATAATTATGTATATCAATTGACTATAAAATATTCAAATAAAAAATAAAAAGAAAAGATCAAATTAAACGATTAGAAAAGTCATGTAAAAGCCAGATAAAAAAAAGGTGGGTCTCTTTTTAAAAACCTCTAGTGCAGGGGTGTCCAAACTACGGCCCGCGGGTCTGCTTTTATTGACCCGCAGCATTTTTTGAAAATACAATTGAATATGGCCCGCACATGGTGCTTGAGCTCAACCATGTTGCACTTCTCAGGTTCAACACTAGATGGAGTCGGTCACAGAAAGGTGCTTCTCCACTAAACAAAATTTAGCAAAGAAGAATATTTACACAGAAATGGCAGCACTGAAGAAACGCAAGATTACGGAGCCCGTGTCATGACATTAAAAAATTAAAATATATCTCGTTCCCACAGATTAACACTAGAACGCCCGTAGGGCAGCCATTTGGCTTTTCTACCTACAATGTCCAAGGGGCAGCCAAGTGGCTGGATTAGTTCAAATTTGCATGCCCAAAGAGCAGCCTTCTACATAGTTTGCACATGAAGAGCACAGCCATTAGGCTGTTCTTTTGACGTGCAAAAGGGACAAGCCAAGTGGCTGGGCAAGTTTTTCATTATTTCTCCTCACTTCTATCACTTCTAGTAAGAGGTCAACACAGTTTTGTTTTTCTTTTTTGGCTGAGATTTATTGTCCATGCACAAAAGACAGTTATCTACAGACATAAATCTGACATGTACAAGCAAACAAATCCGTGCCTCATGTGGTCAAAGTGATATATTCAACCCACTACATTACACTGTCTGCACATACTTGGCATTGCCACGCAATCTCCATTCTGCATTTGCCACAGGTGTACTTGTAGCAATCAACACATCGCACTGTGGCATGATTACTCTTGCACCGACAGTTCACCTGGCACATTGCCCTTTTCCCTTTGCCAGGTGTGAGAGGTTGTTGCCGAAGACGGTTGTCCTTTTTCGCCTTCTCAGCTCCCATATGTCCCTGTGCGAGCTCGCTTGCAAGCTCCACCAGGAAGTCCACTCGCCTCTCCTTTACCCCAGTGCATGCCTGATACAACACATACGCATTCAGTGCTGCGATGTCAATCATATTGTAAAACACACCGACTGGCCACCGCCGTGTTCCTGAGCGTACACTGTACTCTCGCACCATCTGGTCCATTACATCCACACCACATTTCATACTGTTGTAGTCGGTGACTGTGTTTGGCTTTTTTCTCTTGGTATCCCCAGTCTCAACTACACTGTGCATACTACTGAGAATGCATACAGTCTTCTTCCGTTTGGGCGCATAAACCGTCAGTGTGGCTCCAGAGGTTGAAAACACCTGATGAATAATGAGACAAAAAGTTATTATGATTTCACTTTTACACATACCCTGATTACACTTTAGCGTTTAACACAAAAAAAGCTAAATATCGAAGCACAATATAAAACCCATATGCATCTTACCTGAGTACTGAATTCATTGCGGTCCAAAGGCTTTTTGACTGATTCTGGAAGCTCCCGACGAATCTTGTTCACTGTGCCAAGGAGGGTGGTCTTCCGGCTGAGCAGTTGCCGTGCAAGTGACACAGAGGTAAAGAAGTTGTCTGTGGTAACACTTCTACCTTTGTCCAAAAACGGTTCCATGAGTTTCATCACCACATTTTCTGATGGTCTTTCCCCCATCGGACGACTAGGGTCTTTCCCAAGATATGGAATAATATTGCACACATACTTTGATTTCAAGTCGCATGCCACCCAGAACTTGATGCCAAACTTGTCGGGTTTTGTTGCAATGTACTGAAGGAAACGGCAGCGTGTCTTTGTAGGAAAAAGCTGCTCGTCGATGGTGATATACCTGCCTGGGTTGAATGATTTGATGCAGTTGGCCACAAAAGACCCCCAAACATTTGAGATTGCAGCAAACTTGTCAGTCCCAACTCGTTCCATGCGCGTGCCCTTGTAATCAAAGCGTAAATGCCGCATGATATCTGTAAAGCGGTTTCTGGCCATAATTTTGGAGATCAGTGGATTTCCCATTTTCGTTGACCATGCATCGTGCATTGATGGAAGTTTGATCACCCCCCGCACAAGGAGGATGGCAATAAATCCCATTAGTTCAGGGAGGGCCATGAACCAACTGTCGTCTTCTGTCTGACGTCCATGCTGAACAGTACAGTCCCGAATAGTCCGAAGCATATCCAGAGTGAGGAAACACAGGAAACTCTGTAAGCGAGACAAAACCGTACTTCGGACTGAAGCAGTTGGCTCTCCCTCAGCAGTGTAACCTTCAACTGGGCTATGATGGAGAGGCCTTCCAACCTGTTGTTCATGCCATATTGTGCCATCTTTTGCCACCTCTGTCGGCGCAGTGTGTGTCTCCAGTCGTCCTCTCTTTTCTGGTGGCGGTGAAATCTCCTCATCTGTGATCAGATTTATGATGTGAGCAATGAAAACCTTCAGCAATGTAAAGACATATGTTGTTTCACCTGTTTATTTTAAAATTGTATTCTTTTTAGTTGAAATCTAGTTCAAACTTCAAATTCTAAAACATGTCAAATATGGCCCCTTTGCCTCCTTTTGCATCTTTTCCAAAAACACAACTGCCATAGGCAGCACTGTTTTGATGGTCAGCACACTTGGCTCACAACAGAAAAGTTCTTAGTTCTCTGCAGGAGCCTTTCTGTGTGAAGATGGCACATTCTGTACGTGTTTGCGTGTGTTCCCTTCATGTGCTCCGGCTTCCTCCCCCAGTCCAAGAAAAGTGTGGTTACATTAAATGATGACTCTAAATTTCTTCTAGGTGTGTATGTGAGTCTGCCTGGTTGGTTGTTTGTCTATCTATGTGGCCCTGCAATGGACTGGTGACCCTTCCAGGGTGTACCCCTGCCCAATTGCCTGTGACTAGCTGGGATGTGCCTCAGCAAACCCCTGTGATCCTGACCAGGATAAGCAGGCAAAGAAGATAAATGGATAGACAACTGCTACAATCAGCAAATTAAAACATGATATTTATGAAATCTTACCAGAAGTTGTATCAGAGTCTGAGTCCAGCTGAAGGACTATCTCTTCTCCTTCCGAGTCGCATGGGTTGACTTGCTCCAGGATCATTTTCAATGTCTGCTCAGTGTTATAAAGTTTAGGCATCTTTGTTTCTCAGTTGACAAACTGGGAGTCAAAGTTTCTCAGAGCTTGGAGGCTCTTTTGAAGCAGAAAACCTCCCCCACCCTGATCTGAGCAAAGAATGTGGTTAGCTAGGGAGTGAAATGTCTTCATCCAGATGATCAGGTAGTTAGTGCTGCATTTACAAATGAATGGTGGCTAATTGTAGGCTGTTGAATTAGTCATTTTGAGCCACCCAGCCATTTGGCTGTGCTCTGGACGCCGCAGGGGGAGTGAAAAATCCTGGGCGTTCTAGTGTTAATAACTTGTTCCCACAGATTAATAACTCGTTTGCACGAAATACTATTCCGTTCCCACAAGATAATATTCCGTTCCCTCGAAATACTATTTTGTTCCCTCGAAATGATTAACTCGTGCGAATGCAATAATTAATCCGTTCGAACGCAATAATTATTCACGTCATAAGTCAATCACACGGATATGCTCTCAGTCCGTCTGGCCACAAAAGCAGCTTTCAGCGGTAACCTTCGTGTCTCTGTGACCCACATTCGTTCAAGAAAGGAAAAAGAAAAACAAGAATGATCAATTTATTACTGTCTCAATCAATATAAGAAAAATATAAGATTTATGATACCTACGCTGCTTTGCTACTACTACTAGCTTAGCTCCCCGCAGAGCTCCTTGCTTGTCATGCCGGCATTCGGCCAACTGGCTGGTCGGTAGACAGCCAGCTGATATTGTAGTTTAGAGTCGAATAGGAATAATAATATTCAAGACTTCTCTTTTATTAACATACTCTTTAGCAGTCAGTCGCTTCATATTCGAAGGCTATTAGGCTACATGCTAACTAACTAGCCGATCGTTTATCCTGTTATCTATGTCATAGATTTACAGCAGATACCTTCACATTTCTGTCTGTGTGTGTCTCATTACATTGCATTGAAGACACAGAGGATGTTTAGAGATCAGATTTATTTATTTTAAAAAGCACAAAAGCATCCAGCGGTATTCACGTTCATTCACATGATCATCCTCTGGTACGCTCTCCGTCATCTCGCTGCAAAAGCCGCTTTCTGCCGCTACTTCCGTGTCTCTGTGAGCATTCACTGGGCGTAAAAATAAAAGCAAGAATGATCGATCTATTGTTGTCTCGATAAAAATCAGAAAAATATCATAAGATAAGCCTGAATGCTTCCCCTGCCGGACTTAGCTTTTAGCATCACAAACATGGCTGCGAACAATATACCCCATGATGCATCACGTTTACCCACGTGCATTTTGATCAGCAAATCATTGGTCTTGTTGTTACACTTCAGTTACAGGGACACGGTGATTGGCCGAAATGCATGCTGGGTATGCGTGATGCAAACAGCCTTGTTTGCAATGCTAGGAGCTAAAAGCTAAGTCCGATGGATGCTTTTGTGCTTTTTGAAATAAATAAATCTGATCTCTAAACATCCTCCGTGTCCTCAATGCAATGTGAAGATATCTGCTGTAAATCTATGACGTAAATAACAGGATAAACGATCGGCTAGTTAGTTAGCATGTAGCCTAATAGCCTTCGAATGTGAAGCGACTGACTGCGAAAGAGTATGTTAATAAAAGACAAGTCTTGAATATTATTATTCTTATTCGACCTTAAAATACAATATCAGCTGGCTGGCTGTCTACCGACCAGCCAGTTGCTTGAATGCGGGCATGACAAGCAAGGAGCTCTGCGGGGAGCTAAGCTAGTAGTAGTAGCCTAGCAGAAGCTATCGTATGGCAAAGCAGCGTAGGTATCATAAATCTTATGATATTTTTCTTATATTCATTGAGACAGTAATAAATTGATCATTCTTGTTTTTGTTTTTCCTTTCTTGAACGAATGTGGGTCACAGAGACATGAAGGTTACCACTGAAAGCGGCTTTTGCTGCCGGACGGACTGAGAGCATATCCGTGTGATTGACTTATGACGTGAATAATTATTGCGTTCGAACGGATTAATTATTGCGTTCGCACGAGGTAATCATTTCGAGGGAACGACATATTATCTTGTGGGAACGCAATATTATCTTGTGGGAACGGAATAGTATTTCGTGCGAACGAGTTATTAATCTGTGGGAACACGTTATTAATCTGTGGGAACGAGATATATTTTAATTTTTTAATGTCATGACACGGGCTCCGTACAAGATAGCAAGTGAGTGTAGAAGATTTCAAACACGGTGGGAAAATGAATATTTCTTTAAGGAAATCAACAGAAAGTGTGTCTGTTTGATTTGCACTGAAGATGTTGCCGTGATGAAAGAGTATAATGTCTGTCGGCACTATGAGACCAAGCATCAGAGCAGCTACGCTTAGTACACAGGTGCTGAACGAGCACAGAAATTTAAGCAAATGGCAGCTAGCCCGCAAGCTCAACAACAGTTTTTTTTTCCCATCGCGGTGAGTCAACACACGCCCATTCAGGCCTCCTTCACTATTTTCCTCGTGTAATTAGCAGCGTTACACGAGGGGTTGCCGCCTGCCTGTCTCTCCTAATAATGACATTCACTCCTCCCCATAGGCTTCATTAAGAGCAAAAGACACAGGCTTAGGAAGCAAAGGAAGCTCCTATGAGCTGTGTCTCCGTCTGACACCTACAAGGATACTGTTTGCAAAGCCATGTTTGCATGCTTTACAGAGATAGAGTGAACCTAAAAGGTGAAGAAAATGTATTCTGAACTGTGAAAAAGTATTCCCTTTATGTAAAAAAAAAAGCACAGTAATCATGTGTCAATATGTCCCCTCTTGTGTGCGGCCCGGACCTTTGCTCATTTTTCTGTATTTGGCCCTCACCAAAAAAGCTTTGGACACCCCTGCTCTAGTGCTTCTGCAGCCCTGAGGCTCTCCTGCAGGTTGTTCAACAGGCGAGGAACGTAATGGCAGAACAAGGCCTCTAGGGGACTGCATGACACACCTGCAGTCCCCTGAAGATGCAGACGTTCCTCTCTACAGCCCTCCACGGGTCCGGACAACCCAAAAACCAGCACCACCCATACGAGTCAACCCTGGTACGGGTGACTAAGGCTGTGGATGTTTTTCAGTTACACAAACATTTCTGACTTTCTACATTTCCATGTCCCCCTCTATAATATTGAATCCACAAAACTCAGGGTCAATCTATGAACTTCTCTTCTTCTTTCCAGACCTTCATTCTCGTTCAATCCCTTTTTCTGGCCCACCTCTCTCAGAATTTCCCTCCAACTACGCTTCGCTTTGCTCTCACCACCAGAGTCTGAACTCTGAACTGGATCTAACTGCAAAAATCTTTGACTTCATCTCAAAAACATTACTGGTCCACTTTTCTTCTGGAGTAAATCTTTGAAACATGTCTTCTCAACAAAATGTGACAAGAGTTCATTCATTAGATGTGTCTTTGCATAAACTTAAATTCTGGAGCGTGGTTTTAACAGCACAAATAAGCACGAAGCGTATCTAATCTATTGATTAAGTATGTATAAAGTCACACTATTTTCTCGAGATCGTTTCCATGTGTCTAAGATGTTTTCCCTTCAACACATCTCATTGCCTCAGAGCAGGAGACTAAACACCACTTGGTTCGGACAGCAGGCAATAAGAAATGATCATATATAATAGAAGCACTTAAAGTTAATTCAAGTGATATTTTGGTTCTGGTTTGGTCTCATCTGAAACGCAGGGCTGTGGTCCAAAACAGTTCATACACAGATCCAGATTTGTATTACTACTTTGCTGAAGCCAGCAGATCCAGCAGACCAAAGAGTGACCTGAAGACCTGGCAGCAACGCTTGTCAAAATTGTACAGTGAAGATGGAGCTGAGTGTAATAAACAAAGCAAAAGCTTCATCTGGACTGATTTTCTATGACGGTACCAACAGTTTTTCAGTGCGATCAAACCTTTGAACTGATATATTTGACATTATTTGGCTCAATTTGAAGGTTTTAATAGACTGATCAGAAGGTTAGGGCTTCTTTTTTAGGAATATTTCATAAAAATGCTTCATAAAAAGGCTAAGAGAAGGGGTGAAAACATTTAAACTTGTCACATTTGGTCTAAACCTACTCAACTCCTCTCGTCTCTCCGTACAGAAAACTCTAGTTCAATCTGCAGAGGTGGAAACACAGAAAATAAAGATAAAAAAACAGTACTCAGCAGCAACATGTAAGCCATCTGTGAGAAAACTTTGCTTTTGGAACTGTTTGTCAAGCTGCAACCCTGCAATAGTTTAACACAGCTAATTGCCTTTTTGTGAGAAAGGGTATATAATTTAAAAAAGACCATGTTTCAAAATTGTACGTTTTATTGTGATAAAAGCAACCGCACACAGAGGGAGAGGAGAAAGCTCAGAGCAGGAAGACAAATGGGTGACATTTGAGAGCAAAATCTGGACAGGTTGAAGTTAAAACACTAACTAAACTCCTGGCCTGCAGCAGAACGGGGCTCCCCAGCATAAAAGCAGACCTGTGAGAGCATAAACACACACATCAACGCTCCATGCACACAACTATTTTTAACACAAACAGCGTTCAGTTAATGTGATAAAAAACCAGAAAGTCGATACTTCCTGTGATTGGTTGATTCTGATTTAGGGTGTATTCAGACTGGAAAATTCAGTTAGTCCGGACCCAGACCACTTAATTTGGTCCGGACGGAGTCTTGAACATTGAGTTTGGTCTGTATTCAGACTCCCGTCAAGCGAACTTTCCAGGGGGGTATTCCAGAAATCATGTTTAAACTAGGGCTGTGACGATAACCGCATCACCGGACATTTTTTTTTTTCGTTTTCTTTTTTTTTGTTTTTTTTTAGTGATTGGTACTATAATAAACACATTAAACACATCCATCTTTGCTGATAATTTACTTTTTCTGCTAGTCCTGTGTTCAGACTTTCCTTCTTTCTATCAGACTATTCTCTCCTTTTCTCCCACAGCGCCTGTCACTGTCTCGCGCGCGCTTTCGCTGTCTGCCTCTGCGCTGCGCGCGGCTCCCTTTCCTCTCGCACACGGGAGCGCTTTCAGAAGCGCACATTCTCATTCTACAACAGAGGTTATCCGCTCAAGAGGAAATACGACAATTTAACTGCATTCTAAGTATTAATTTCCATTGCATTCATTTCCATTACAAGCTGCATGCGTTCTAAGTGCGCGACAGGGCCGCCCGCCTGAGGATTTTGTGTTGGGGGGGGGGGGGGGGGGGATTTTACTGTTCTCAGTCACTCTGTAACACCAAACATGAACAAGGACTGTTAAAGTGCTATGAAAATCATTAAATGTTGCCTCGCATGCAGCTAGAGAGCTGTCCGCTGCAGAAGGATCAACACGCACCCCCAACACACGTGTGTGCGCTCTTCCTCCTAGTTCTACACACAACGCAGCGCTCACACCCAGTCAATCTACAACACCTACATAGTTAGTTCATTAGTTAGATAGGTAGCAGTTAGTTGTTACTGTTATTTGTTAATAAAGAATACTACGTTGTAATTGTATGTAGGTGTGATGCGGCCGCCGGGGGATTTCGTGTTTTTTTTTTTTTTTTTTTTTGGGGGGGGGGGGGGGGGCTGCAGTTAACCGCAACACTGCACCTCCCTGGAGTCAGTGATTTTAATGACGGTGTATGAAGATTATAAGACCATCAAAAAAGTAAAATACGGCTGCAATAAAAATAACAAAGCAATTTGCACTAGCAGTGTACATACATTTAGGAGTTTACCAACAATATCATTACAGTGTTAAGAGGTTGGGGTTCTATATGAACTCATCATCCTCTTCCTCCCTCTCACTCATGGTGCAGAAAGAATTAAACATCGTAGGACAAAATAACTCGGCAAGACACAGTAAAACAGCTAAACAACTAAACACATTTGGTCAAAAACCCACACTTAAACCCCAATCCGTCCAGACAGGCAAAGGGAATCACAATCCCTTGCGGTACCGATCTAACAGCAGCACCAAAGTTACACCTACTTAATTGAATTCATTTTAATGAAAGTTAAATAACTGTCTGATAACTATGTGTTATTTTTAAGCTGACTTAAAAAATGATTTATCTTAACTGAAGCAAATAATTAAGTTAGATTAATGTAAAAAAGTTTATTTTTCCAACATCCATACGTGGTCTTATCATCCTCTCACGGTGGAAAAAGTGAACTTCTTCATCCACTAAATCAGTGTTTTTCACCCTTTTTTGAGCCACGGCACACTTTAGCCTTGACAAAAATCCCGCGGCACACCAGCATCCAAAAAAAAAAGAAGAAAAAAAAAAACTCAGTCTGTATTGATCGACAGCGCCCCCCCCCCCCCCCCCGCTCAATTATTATGATAATTGTGGCAGAAAAAGCTGGAAGTTGTAGCTGTTTTTTCTAAAAGTTGTATTAAAAGTTAAGTTAAAAACTGTTTGATGTGTGTTCCTTGTTTAAAGACGTTAAGGGGAGAGGCTCATTGTGCGCTAAGACAGTCGTTCTAACCCAATGCATCATGGGAGATGTAGTGCCGTAAATCCGCCGACCGCATAAAGACCAGCTTCTCTGAGGTTCATTGTTTTGTTCACTTGTTCCACGGTCTGACACCGGATTCTGTGGAAAGCTACACCGCTAAAGACGAGCTTTAGCTGGTATTTTTGTTAGAACTGAGAGACTTTATGAGTTAAATCTAAACAAGGAAGTGAAGACTTTAACCACTTCTGATTGGTCAGACTGATGACATGTGATTCAGCCTTCAAGAATGATTGGTGGAGACAGTTAAAGGGGCGGCACTGGTATAGCTAACAGGAATAGCTGCAGCTAAATCGCTGTATCTTCATTCTTATCAAAATGTATTTAATAGAATCAAATAAACACAAAGAAAAAATAATTTTATGATCTTTTATATTCCTAACTACTCAGTGTTTTATCAGGGCCTGTTTGGATGAACAAAGAGCTGATTTCCTGGAGATGGGAAATGTTGTTAGATCAGTTAATAAGGGCAATTTCCCACGGCACACTTGACCATCTCCCACGGCACACTAGTGTGCCGCGGCACACTGGTTGAAAAACACTGCACTAAATCATCTTCAAATGGACACGCCATGCTGCTTCACCTCTCTGAAAACAAACTAACCTTCAACTAAACCTGCTCCCGACCAGGTTATGTTCAGAGCATGAGTTGCTATGGCAACTTGACATACCCTGAAACATACCTCCATTTCTGGAACCAAAAGCTGAGGTTATCAACTTCCTTAGCCTCAAACTTACCGTGGGAGCTAGCATAACCTGCTTTCTGGAATACCCCCCAGATGACCCGTCTGACATTGACATGTTCTCCATGACAAAGGTGGAGAGGATTTCATGTGATCCATGGACACCAGTGAAGATTACAAATCATTGAAGAAAAAAGGTTCAGAGCACTGTCTAGTGGGGTCCAGATGACCCCACTCCCAAAGTTAAAGTGCCTAGGAAAGCACAAGGATTACAAGAATTCTGTTAAGGAAACTACAAGGTAGCTTTAAGGATGATGTCACAGCAGCTCTGGGCGTGTGCCGCGTAAGGAGACACAGAAAAACATGTAAGAAACGTTTTCAGGGGTGTTAGAATGAATGATCTAACAAGTAAACAGCTGGATCCTTTTTTGTTTGATTACATGACAATCGTTGCTTTACATTTGTCAGCTGCTCATTCGTTGCTTTATATCTACTCTGTTTTCGTCAGCTACGGTGGCCATTTTGGCTCAGATTTCCTCTCTGAGGAAGTCTGAGGTATTCAGACTGAGAGATCTCATTCTAAGTCAATTATATTACCAACTGTACATCCTAAAACGATGAGTTTGGTTCTTTTTTTTTCTTCTGATTTTTCATATAACAAAACAAAAACCTCAATAAAATAATTAGTGTTGACATTTGTTGTTAACATCATCAAGAGGAAATGGCAATGCACTGGAAGTAAGACATAAAACAATGATAATCATTTACAGAGTGTGAAAGCAAAACTTCTAAATCAATTGAACATAACTTTATTAACAAAGCCCTTTAAAAGTTTACATTTATTAGATGACAAGAAAAGTCTCATCCAAATCAAACAACTAAAAGAAAAACGGACTTGTAAGAAATACTCTTACATTAAGTTGCATTTGGGAGGGGCAGCCACTGAGCATTCACGCGTGTGCGTCCGTGTCTGCTCCATCCTGGAGAGCACTCTTCTGCCACACAGGGGCAGAATTTTTAGGAGGACAGGCGTTCTCAAACTCAGGAGCCAGTACCAATCTTTCAGTTTTTGACTCAAATGTGATGCCATGTTAAAGAGCACGGATAGTAAGATCTCCACCCGTTTTCCTGAAAGCCCATCACAGACTGTGTTTACATTCACACCAATACTCTCATCCTGTCCTAAACATCCTTTTTTTTTAGTTGTTTCTTTTTTTAAAACAATTAAGCACACAATTAAAAATATATCAAAACATGCTGAAAGAGTCAATATGTGTATTTATCGGATGTCCAGGCTGTCATTGTGATGTTTTAAATGCTTTAAATCCCCTTCATTTAGGTTTGAGTTTCATTCTTTTTGAAAATGGGGAGAATTTTTTGGGTGTGGATGTTTTATTTCAGTCCATCAAAGTCAAAACGCTGCATGTTGTTCATCTTTCAGCACATCCCATCAGGCAGGGGTCACCACAGCGAATCAGCTTCCACCCATCCGCACTGGTGGTTTGGCAGAGATTTTTACGCCCTTCCTGACACAACCCTGTATTTCATCCGGGCTGGGGACTGGCACAGGGAGACCCAGACTCTAGCCCCCCTGTGACTGCATAGCTAGCCAGTAGCATGAAGGGTCTTGCCTAAGGACCCACACAGGATGAGGCTCATTGCACTCTGTGGGAAACAAACCCTGGTTTGCCATGCGCCATTCCTGCACGCAGCACAGTGAGCCATCCAAAGTGAAAACGCTGGATAACATCTAATAACGACAGCCATGTTTTCGTTTGGTTTACAGTCAGATTTACCTCAATCTTACCAATGCAAAATTAATTTTAACACTAAAACAGTTTGGAAATGTTTTATGTAAAAATCCATAAATACAGATAGTAAATTATTAAAACTTTTGCCTGATCAAAGTAAAATGAACTTTTAAACGCAAATTCTTCAAAAGTGATTTTTAACTAAATACATTTGTCCCTGTAAACACATTTTTTTCCACATTAAGCTCACAATTTCATTGTGTCCTAATCTACATCGTGTAGCAATAACTATAAAGGGATTTCTAGTTTTGATTTCATATTCTGAAACTCAAATAAAATGCTTGGGGGGGTTTTGAACTTAAAAACATTTAGGTATGGCTTTGTGACACAGTTTTTATTCAAACTTTAACATTTAAGCCTCATGCTACTTTTTCTCATTTAAAGAAATCTGACTGAACAGGTTACAAAATCACTAGTAGTTTCATTGGTTAAAGCAAAGTCTGCCAGAAAAGAAGGAGCTGCATGTCAAAATTATCTGCCACCCAGGATTTGCTGTTAAGAAAATTTTAAGGATGTTAAACAATCATACCTCTGTTGCTGGAACACATTAACATTGCTCATTGCTATCCTCTCACTCTCTGCTGTCCTGCTGCTTGTTGTCTGCATTGTGCTGAAACGGAGAGGTTCATCTTACTGCAGAGCTGCTTGAATTCCAATCACGCTGAAGGAAGGACAGAGGAGGTGCTGCCACCTGCTGGTAGGACGCAGCATGTGTCTATGGCGAGAGCTAAATGAAAGGTTTGAGGTAAAACTCAGTTTGAGGATCCACAAAACATGTTGCAGTGACATTATATTTTAGTAATCAGAGTTCAAATGTATACATAAATCCGTTTATGTTGAATGAAGCTAAGTTGAATCTGACAGAAAGAAACAGTCATCTCCAGAAAGGGTAGAGTATGGGTTGTTTTTGTTTTTTTCTAAGACTTGGACAAGCAAGTCAAGAGCTTGTAGATAGATCCTTCTTTGCAGAATAAAAACGGACACAAAGCAGTTCTAAAAACACTAAACCGATGCATTCACAAAAGATGCTTCATCCAGTCTGGGTCCTTAGGGCAACATGCTACAGCCTGAATATGTAGCCACGATGGGGCCCAAATCTGGGTCTCCCTGTGCCGGTCCCCAGCCTGGAGACGGTACAGGGTTATTCACTGTGTTGCAGCATCTGAGGAGATATGATGAAAAGATCATCATTTCTGTTATAAGGCAGTTTTGACGACATGATATATATTTTGACTTTAATTATTTTAAAAAATGTTGCTAAAAGAGTTATGTAAACATTTAATCAGACCTTCAAAACTGTAATTATGCACATGTTAACATATATATAAATATTTACTTGTAAAAAGACAAAAACAGGCACTTATTATGGACTGAAATTACAATTGTTTTATAGTTTAGTGAAAAGCCTAAAAAAAAGGGGAAAAAAAATGATGGACTAAACGTTTACAGACAATATTTTCATAAGTCAAATCATCAGCAAAGTCACATCATATCTGCACAGGAAGTAATGCTCACCCAGAACACACTGGTTGTATCAAGTCCTGTTTTTGGGAAGGGGGTGCTTCCGTTTTAAAGAAGTAGGACGTTGAGAAGCAAACAGATTCACTGCTCTCCATCAGATGACATGAAACTCTTTCAAACCCTCAACTCCTAAGATAGAATTCATTTCATTTCTGTCCACTTCTCTTTGCCTTGACTGTTACAGATCAGCAATAATAGAGTGAAAGTTCTCATTAAATTCCCTCAAAATTCACTGAATTGTTTCCTTTGAAATTTTTGGTGACAATAAAACGCAGCAGCACAAATGGCCCCGCTATGTTGAAACCAGTTGGCAGGGATTGGTCCAACTCATCGTATCTATGGCCAATTTAGAATCATCTATGAACCTTTAAAGCATGTTTTTGAACGGCGGGAGGAAGCCACACATGCATGAAGAGAACATGCAAACCTCAATGCTAACCACTTCTCCACAGCCCGAAAAACTCAATAAAGTGCAATATACAGTTTGCAGTGTGTGTTGTAAAATTCCTCAAAATGTCTGAGAAAAAAAAATTACTGGAGCCTAAAAATTCTGTTTTTTTTTAATGAATATTCATCGTTATCAGTATTCACCCGTTTGAGGAGCTGGTTTAGCTCGTGTAGGTTTGCGGTGCCTTCCCTCCATGGAACCGGGGTTCGAGTCCGGGCTGCTCCCTGTTCCCATCTCCACGTCTATGCCGGTCCCAAGCCCGGTTGCTTTGAGAGGGTTGCATCAGGAAGGGCATCTGGCATAAAACATTGCCAAACTTACCATGCAACTCGTTCACTGTGGCGACCCCTGATGGGAAAAGCCGAAAGAGAAACAACAACATCATCAGTATTCACCCTTTTACATGGAGTGATTGTTTGATTGTTCCTCTTTTCTGGAGTTCTATAAGACAAAACAGAAACCAGCCTTACTTTTCAGGACAAGTTTGGGTTAACATCTACAGAAGGGCTGCTCTACACGCACCGCTTTGCTTGTTTAGTGGCCATGCTGTTTCATTTGCACTTTGGGTGTTTTGTTTTTCTGACAAAACGATTAATTCCAGTAATCCTAAAAGTAACTCCTCCTGAATGTTTTCCTTTTTTGATCGTGCAATCGTAACTTTTTTTATGTCAATTCTTCAATTCTTAAAAAGTATGCTGAAGTGACGGCGCTGAGTCCAGTGTCCCATGGATCATCTTTTGATGGCCGCTGATTAATCCAAGACCAGAAATTTCGATAGTAATTGCTACAGTGAAGTGCAGGGCTGGAATTGAACAGGAAATATTCAAAACAAAGATTTTGGTTATAGAAATTACATAAATGATTAGAATCAGAAATTAGATAAAATAAGATGTATAGCAGAAGTAAGTAGATATGTATTTGTTTTGTTACTAGTATACATCTCATGATTGCAGAAGAGGCACGTGAGGCACTGCCTTTCCTCACGGCACGTTCCTGGTGAAAATGTATTTTAAAAAAGAACTAAAAACCTACCCAAACGATATCTGTCACTGGCTGAGCAGCTTCACTATCTTGCTCTGCTTCTGTCAGTCTGGTCAGAGCTGCAAGACAATTTTATAAAAAAATAATGATTTAAAAAAAAAAAAAAAAAACAATAGAAACAAGCAAACAGGGTTTTTTCTGTTGGTTAGGAATCACTGGTGTCATGGCTAGCTATGCTAGGCAGACCCAGATGCTGGAACACGGAAGGAAGACAGGAGGGGAGTTTAGGTAAGTAAGAGGTTTTATTGCTCCGATGTTGTCGTTATGCTGTGGCAGGAAGGCAGCGAGGCTGGAGAGTCACCGTGGGTAAGAAGCGAGACTTGAGGTTCGGCAATGGATCGTAACGTGGCTTGAAGTTTGGACGAAGCTCCGCGGAGAGGTTGGTAGCTTCGGATGATGTTCAGCTTGGAAAGTCACAGATTCAGGCGTCCACTCGTGGGCATGAAGGTCCTGGGGAACAGGATAAAAGTACGTACGGCGAAAGCCAGCAGCAAATAGCATGAAAACTGTGAGAAGACCAGACTAGCACCATCTGGCATTGAATCCTGGTCCTGGAGCTCCTTAAGAAGGTCTGGCGGGGTGATGAGATGAGTAGACGCAGCTGGGATGAATCAGAGGCCAAGCAGATAGGGGAGGGAGAGGAGAGCTGACAGAGGCACCATGACAACTGATTTATTTACACATGACAAACAGGTCTGTGTCATTTTGTCATCTGCAGAAGTGAATGTTTGGATTTCCTTGGCAATTCTTGTGGGTGTGGTTTCTAACCACACCCACAATCCTAGTTTATTCATATCGTCAGTTATCGTTTTGTTCAGCTTTTCCAAGGATTCATGTGTTACATTTTCCCAATATTCTGATAAAAACAAATTAATTTTTGCAAGTTCATCATGCTTATGCTGATCAAATCCTACAACTTCTAAATCATTCATTTTTTTCCCCCCAAGTAGCTTCCCAATGATGCTCGAGTAGTTTGGAGGAGATACATCAAAATTCCAGAGAAGATTTGAACTGTCTTTATGAGCTGTCCCTTCATTTGTCACCACACTTTCAAGGTTGTCATCGTGCTGAGGTACACCATAATAGTCCAATTTTCTTAATCTTACCTTTCTAGGGTCTTCAAAGATAAAAGTGCATCACCATGTCTCACAGGTGCGTCTAAATCTGAGTAAATTGACATAAAACTTGCTGAAGGAAAATGACTAATAACCCTCCCTCCCTCCTGCAGGGCAACCCTGTGTTTCAAAATATCAAAGAAAACAGGGAGAACAAATGGTCTGCAGAACACAGCGTCCAAAAAGCAGAGCCAGCAGACAGCACAGCTGTTTACTGCATCACCAGCACGCCTCAGAATAAGGTGAGTGACCATGGAACAGGATTTTCGTTTTTCAGCTCAGAAGATTAAATGTGTTCAGCAAAAAAAACCAAAAGTCACTATTTACATTTTCTTTGAATGCATTTTAAATCAAAGCAGCTGTTTATAATAATGTTCTCACCTGATCAGATCTGACAGCTGTTTGATTTCATCTGATGATGGAATCAAAAAAACAAACACAGTTCTCTCTGATACCAATAGATGGCAGCAGAGTCACTCATTGATGCATCAGCAGCTCACATGATTTTTATTTGCACTACAATATCATGGGCAACTTAGTCAAATGTATTATTTTTTCTGTATCTTTTTGTAAATGAATATGTTTAAAAATAAACAAAATACCAACATGATAGTGAAGTTTGTCCAAAATAGTTAAAAGTAAATGTGAGCTAAAAAATGTCGTGTTTAGAATAAATGAGTTGTAACGACTGTCTGTTTACCTTCATAGTGTAATTGGATGACTAAACATTATTATTGTTACATTTAGTAATATAAATAATTAATTTCCTCTTTTGTTTAGTCATTTTTTCCCCCAAAATTGTTTTTTTAACCAAAGATTAGACAAGATCAGAAGTTTTTCATTCAAAACAAAAAGCAAACGAAAATGCACAATTCTCACCCTTTTGTTATGTCAATGTGCACAATTTTCTTAATAAGACTTTAAAATTCTTCTTATTTTATAAAACTGAAAGCATAATTAAGGAATCATATATGTATCCTCACCAAATCTAGTGCTATCGTAACATTCTGCTCAAATCCTTTTTCAGAATTCAGTTTTAGCTTAAATCATTTTTTGGATTTAAGTAAAAATAAAAACATTCAAAAGAAGCTAAACCAAAGTGGTTTAGGAGTTCCGTTGTTCAGTTTGTCCTTCTGGGTTACTTCCAGGTTGAAAGCGAATTCTTGAAACATACAGTCCAGTTACCCAACACTGCCTCCTTTTTTTTCCCATCAGCCTCCACTTGGATGCATGTACATAATTTAGCTCACATCCAATCGTCATAATAACAGATCAACAATTAAATAAGCAAATGAAAAAAAAATAATGTAATTCAGTGTGTGACGTTTGATGACTATAAAAGAACTTGCAAAAGTTCTGCATGTTTCTGGAAAATGAAAATTAATTTCAATCAAATAAAAACTAGCTATTAGTGTTCATTACTTTGAATTTTAAACTATAACTCTTTTTTTTTTGTATTTCTGTCACCCAGATGCCATAGCTAGAGGAGAAAACAACTGTTTGAATAGTTGAGTTGGTTTTCTTTGGTGTCTTCCAGCTGAATTCCAGTTTTCCAGCAGTAACTCCACCTCACTCAGCAGCTCCTCCTGTACTGAAGGAACTGCAGCATCTGAGTCAGCTGCTCCGGCTGGTGTGAAGTCCACCAGCTGCACCGACGCTGCTCCAGCTTCTGTCTACCCTGAATAGTTTGATAAATGCTATACAAACTCTGACACACTTCTTTTTCCAATGTCTCCCTCATCCTGCCGTGTGGAAGAAAAAAACAAAAAAGTTTAAAGCTTTTGCTTTGTGTGCAAACTTTTTAACTTTTGTGTAACTTTTCTAGGCTTTCTAAATTTATTCTATCTTTTTTCTGTCACAGATAAATGATTTATGTTTCTTATGTTCCTTCGTCTATCAAATTGATTTAAAATTTTGTGTGAAAAAAACAAGAAATAAAGGAAAAATGTGTTTTGACAGCTGCTTTTCAAATTAATGCCTTAATTAGTTTTTTTTTTTTCAGATTTGAAAAATATATAAATAAATAAAAGAGAATAAAAACAAATATGTGATTTGTGTTCCAATAAGGGGCTATGCGGTGGAGCAGTAGTTAGCACCCTTGCCTCATAGTTCAAATCCCAGCTGGGACCAATCAGTGTGGAGTTTGTAAATTCTCTTCATTTGTGGGTTTTGTCCAGGAACTCTGGCTTCCTCCCACAGTCTAAAACCATGCTTCATAGGTTAACTGGTGATTCTAATTTGTCCTAGGTATGCATGTGAGTGTGGTGTGATTGTGTGTCCCCTGCAACAGACTGGCTACCTGTTCAGGGTGTCGCCCAACAGTAGCTGGATTGGCTCCAGCAACCCCAAAAAGGATTGAGTGGGTTCTAAAGATGAAGGTATTTCTAATTTTTATCTAGTAACTCTATATGATGCTCTCTGTATGATTCCCCATGGGAGACTCATCAGCCAGTTTCTCCCCATTTCTTATCATTTATATGCTGATGACAGTCAGCTTTATTGTTCCTTTGGTGAAAACAATTACAATGATCTGTTTACCTACTAGACTAGACTGTTTGGCCAGCATCATAGTGTGGTTGTCCACTGTCCATATACTTCTCAACCCTAAAAAGTCAGACATTAATTTTTGCCCCTGATGCTACAAGACGTCAATCAAAAGACACCTTGGTTCACTGACCTCCTCCGTCCATTCCAGTCTAAGGAACCTCAGTGTCTGGTTTGACAAATCTGTCTTTTGACTCTCGTTCAAAGCTCATAGCAAAAGAACAACTAGTTTTTACCACGAGGAATGCGGATAAACCAAAAACAATTTTATACCACTCTGACCTTGATCTGATTATCCATGCTTGTATCTCTTCTTGTTAGACATGAACTCTCTTTTACCTTTAACAAAAATTCTCTTAAACGTCTCCAGTTTGTCCAAAACTCTGCAGCAAGGCTTTTAACTGGAACCAATAAGTGCACTCATGCCACCTCTCTGCTTTTCTTGCTACATTGACTTCCTATTAAATTTAGAATAGATTTGAATTTAAGTTTACAGAGCCTTGCACAGACAAATCCCCAACTATATTTCTAACCTCCTAACCCCGTACACTCCTGTATGTTCCTTGAGATAGACTGATAAGAATCATTTATCTGTTCCAAAAACTCGGCTTAAAACTAGGAGAGACCTCGCCTTTCAGGCTCCCCGACTTTGGAATGAATTCCTCTGTCGAGTGTTTTAAAACTCAAGTTAAGACATTTTTATTTAAGAGAGCTTTTAGCTGAGTCTTACTTGTGTTCACGTTTGTTTATTTAAATGACTGATTGGGTTTTACCTGCTTTCAACTCCCTGTACTATTCTGTAGTCTTTCTCTGATTTGATCTTGTTTTAACACTGTGAAGCACTTGGTAAGTCACTCTCTGAGATAAGTGTTGTACAAATAAATATTACAACTAATATAAATTAGTTATCTAAAGACATTTTGTTGTTGTCAACCATTATTATGACCCAGAGTGACTTCTGTGGTCTAATTAAGGAAGAGAGCTAGGAAATTCTGACAACGATGAGGTTACTGTGGTTGGAATAACTTTATTTGGATGTGTTTTAATCAAAGGTACGGAGCCCTTGTCCTGACATTAACAAATTAAAATATATCTCGTTCCCACAGATTAATATCTCGTTCCCACGAAATACTATTCCGTTTGTCATGATCAGAACACGAGATAGACCCAGATGCTGAAACCCAGAAGGAGGAGACAGGTAAGTGGTTGGTAAGTAGAAAGTTTATTTTCTTTGCTGGTCCAAGCAGTGTTGTGGTAAGCGTGGCTAGAGCTCTTGATGAGGAGCGTGGCTGGAGCTCTTGGTGAGGAGCGTGGCTGGAGCTCTTGGTAAAGAAGGTGGCTGGAGCTCTTGGTGAGGAGCGTGGCTGGAGCTCTTGGTGAAGAGCGTGGCTGGAGCTCTTGGTGAGGAGCGTGGCTGGAGCTCTTGGTGAGGAGCGTGGCTGGAGCTCTTGGTGAAGAGCGTGGCTGGAGCTCTTGGTGAGGAGCGTGGCTGGAGCTCTTGGTGAAGAGCGTGGCTGGAGCTCTTGGTGAAGAACGTGGCTGGAGCTCTTGGTGAAGAGCGTGGCTGGAGCTCTTGGTAAAGAAGGTGGCTGGAGCTCTTGGTGAGGAGCATGGCTGGAGCTCTTGGTGAGGAGCGTGGCTGGAGCTCTTGGTGAAGAGCGTGGCTGGAGCTCTTGGTGAGGAGCGTGGCTGGAGCTCTTGGTGAAGAGCGTGGCTGGAGCTCTTGGTGAAGAACGTGGCTGGAGCTCTTGGTGAAGAGCGTGGCTGGAGCTCTTGGTGAAGAGCGTGGCTGGAGCTCTTGGTGAAGAACGTGGCTGGAGCTCTTGGTGAAGAACGTGGCTGGAGCTCTTGGTGAGGAACGTGGCTGGAGCTCTTGGTGAAGAGCGTGGCTGGAGCTCTTGGTGAAGAGCGTGGCTGGAGCTCTTGGTGAAGAGCGTGGCTGGAGCTCTTGGTGAAGAGCGTGGCTGGAGCTCTTGGTGAAGAACGTGGCTGGAGCTCTTGGTGAAGAGCGTGGCTGGAGCTCTTGGTGAAGAACGTGGCTGGAGCTCTTGGTGAAGAACGTGGCTGGAGCTCTTGGTGAGGAACGTGGCTGGAGCTCTTGGTGAAGAGCGTGGCTGGAGCTCTTGGGGAGGAGCGTGGCTGGAGCTCTTGGGGAGGAGCGTGGCTGGAGCTCTTGGGGAGGAGCGTGGCTGGAGCTCTTGGGGAGGAGCGTGGCTGGAGCTCTCGGTGAAGAGCGTGGCTGGAGCTCTTGGTGAGGAGCACAGAAGCTGAGGCTCTTAAAGGTCGGAAGCGTCAGCGTGAGTGGAATGAAGCTGCTGATCAAGGTGGTGTCAGACTCAGGTGACTCTCGTGGCATGAGATAAACCTGAGGCACAGAAGACAAGGCAAGGTTAGCGAGGTATGAGGCGAGGGGAGCCAGACGTAGAGCTTAGAGCTCCGGGTCTTCAATGCAATGCAATGAGACACACAGACAGAAATGTGAAGGTATCTGCTGTAAATCTATGACGTGAATAACAGGATAAATGATCAGCTAGTTAGTTAGCCAGTAGCCTACTAGCCTTCGAATGTAAAGACACTGCTAAAGAGTATGTTAATAAAAGACAAGTCTTGAATATTATTATTCCTATATTCGACCCTAAACTACAATATCAGCTGGCTGTGTGTCTACCGGCCAGCCACCTGCCCGAATACCGGCATGACAAGGCAATGCGGTCCGCGGCGGAGCTAGTAGCTATGTGTCCGGTGAATTGTATGAAAAAGCAGCAAGCTTAGTTATCAAAAGTCTTACAATAGTTTTCTTATATTCATTTAGACAGTAATAAATTGATCATTCTTGTTTTCTATTTCCTTTCTTGAATGAATGAATGTGGGTCACAGAGACTTTTGCGGCCGGATGGAGAGCATGTCTGTGTTTATGAATGACTTATAACGTGAATAATTATTGTGTTTGAACGAATTAATTATTTCGTTCGCACGACTTAACACAATAGTATCTTGTCTGAACGCAATATTATGTTGTGGGAACGGAACAGTATTTCGTGCGAACGAGATATATTTAAATTTTTTAATGTCAGGACAAGGACTCCGTACAAAAGAACATTTCACAGATATTTCCATTCACTCCATTCCCACAAATGAATATCTAGTTCCCACAAAATAATATTTAATTCCCTCAAAATACGAAATAATTATTCATGTGATTAATCATTTATATTTTTATATATTTATGTTACAGATACTTGGATTTACAGCAGATACCTTAACATTTCTGTCTGTGTTTCTCATTAGATTGCATAGAATACACTGAGGATATTTAGAGATCAGATTTATTTATTTTAAAAAGCTCTACAAAAGCGTCGGTAATCATGTCTCCATGTCTGGGATCTTTCACATCCTGCTGCAAAAGCTGCTGTCCGTAGGTAGTAGGCTACATGCTACCTAGCCTATCATTTGTCCTGTTGTATTTGAATGCATCACAGTTACAGGGCCTAGGTGATTGGTCAGGATGCATTACGGGATATGTGTGATGCATGATGGGATACGTAGCATGTAGCCTTCGGATGCAAGCGGCTATTGCAGCAGAATGGACGGAGAACGTACCAGGATGTGAATGAACCCAGCATGAAAGAGTTATTAGTGATGCTTTTGTGCTTTGTAAAATAAATAAATTTGCCCTTTAAACATCCTCTGTGTCTTCAATGCAATGTAATGAGACACAAACAGAAATGTAAAAGTTTCTGCTGTAAATCCAAATATTGTTCACATCCGTGTTTATGAATTACTAATGACGTGAATAACAGGTTAATGATGGGCTATGTAACATGTAGCCTACTAGCCTTTGGATGTAAAGCAACTAACAAGTAACAAGTCATGTAACAAGTATATTAATAAAAGACAAGTCCTGAATATTATTAGTCCTATTCGACCCTAAACTACAATATCCCATACCGCATGGCGAAAAAAAGAGCTCCGCGGCAGAGCTAAGAGCTGTCTGGAGAGTCACTGCGGTATGGCAAAGCAGCAAGCTTGGGCATCCTTAATCTTATGATATTTTTCCTATATTAATTGAGACAATGATAAATTGATCATTTTTGTTTTTATTTTCCCTTTCTTGAATGAATGTGGGTCACAGAGACACAGAAGTTACTGCTAAAAGCGGCATTTGCGGCAGGACGGAGACCATATCCGTGTTTATGAATGACTTATGACGTGAATAATTATTTTGTTCGCACAAATTATTAATGCGAGGGAACGAAATAGTATTTTGTGGGAACAAGATATTAATTTGTGGGAACAAGATATTAATTTGTGGGAACAAGATTTATTTTATTTTATCCATGTCAGGACACGGGCTCTGTATTAAGTAGATGAATACATTGAAAGAAAAACAATAAAGTTGTGGGTATATTTTTTCCACTCATATCCACACTTTGGGGTTTTAGTCTGGAGAAAGTTTGCAGATTTGGAACTTGAGCTCATGCACTCGCTGTATCATCCATTTAATTATCCCTTACCTTTGCTTTATTGGCTTTAGGGTTGAGCTCTGAGGGGAGACGTGTTAAGCTTATTGCTTTGGTGGATGATAGAGGTTACGTTTATTGCTGGAGGCTGGAAGTCCAGACTGGCTGTGCAGCAAAGGTTCATAGCTGTCTGCTTTCCTGTGGACTCCAGAGAACCTATTAGAGGAGAAAACACAGAACGCTGCTTGGAAAATTCAAAAGAGCCTTTTCCTTTCACTCTGAAAGGCTCTCAGGTTAAAGCTGGGAGGTCGTTAGGATGTGACCTCGTGTGAAGTGTGAGCTCATATGTCACATGCTCACTCAGAGAAGTGACACCGGTCATTGTTCTGGATTATTTGTGTTAAATATGGGGAAAAGACTCATCATAATGATGATTCACAAAAGGTTCAGTCTTCATTTTTTATTCCAGGCGCCAGAGCAAAGATTCATTACTTCCCCTTTTACGGATGTGATCTGATCACAGTGACAAACACGTTGCAGGATACCCACAAAACCACTTTTAATTTTAGTTCAGCACAGTCAGTGCCGTCATTTGTTAAAATGACAAAATAAGGAAAGTAAATCCCCTTATATTTGGGATTTTATCATTTAAATTAAATCTCAACACTGAAATAATGCAACCTTTCTTTTACAAACAGACATGGCCTTATTTGTGTTTTGATTTGTACATCCTCCATTTCTTTCTTCTTCTCACGTCTGTCCCTGCAAAGCCTGAGCAGAGGATATGAGGACATTTTGAACCCCTTGAAAGTGACATGGAGGACAGCAGCAGAGTCTGGACTTTGTTTTCTTCATCTGTTTTTTGCGTCGCAAACAAAATGAAATGTGTTAAAGTAACTGACAAAGACGTGGATATTTGAGGAGAACAGAACTGCAAGGATGTATGAATGTAAAAAATATTTATGTCAACATCTAGTTGGTTGAAGAAACTGTTTTTATGAATTTAATTTTATGTATTAAATGAAGTCCTAGTTAAAACTGGGAGGTTTTTCTTTTGGAGTTATTAAAAAACACAGAAAACACAAACAAAGGTGACATAAAAAAATTGCAGAAGCTAATTGTAACAGAGTAATCATGAAGGTCATTTTCTGAAGTATTATGACTGTGGCACAAAGCCGTCATGTACATTTTACGCCTGTTGCATGAATGAAAATTGATCATACGTGAATAAACATGGAAAAAGTTAAAGTGTGAAATTTCACAGATTTAACACAAATGAACCACATTAAAACCACAGAGGAAGCAAATAGAACACGTAAATCAACGTAGAATATTAACCATGTGTGATTATTTTGCTGTTTATATGCAATTCCTTCGTGATTTGATGATGATCAATTACATGATTGTAATGTGAATGTGTGTCGTGTATGCCATTGTTCCCCAACCTTTATGTGGCTGCGAACCGGTCAACCCCTGGGGATTTTACCTCGGCCTGGCGGATAGGGAGGGGTGTGTGTGTGTGTGTGCCAAGGATGCTTAATTTTAGTCCGATTTTGAGAAGAAAAATAACCTCTAATCATCACAAAAAAACAAATCTTTTAATATTACTAATAAAAATAAAAGGGAACACCAGTGGAACATCAATCTCTTGTAACAAATTCTGCCAATGAATGTTGGGAGTACGATGCAAATAGGCTCCGTGTGGGAAATCACCTGTTGCAATAAATCCATATTTTAAGCAGGACTCCTGGTGGTCGGCTGGTGTTTTTTTTGTCTTGAAGTTGTAGCCCGTTCTTCCATCTGTTCTTCTGTGCCTGCACTCATCCCTTATCTATTTGCAAAGAATCGTTCCACATGCAACTTTTCTCGTGTAGCACACCGCGAAACTGCTTTAAGCGCTCAAGTGACGGAAATGTAACCAACAGATTCCTGTCGATTTTCAAAACCAGCTTTATCGAATAAAAGATCGATCAAATGTAGTCATCTTTCCTTCCCTGACCAAACTTTACAGCTTAAGTGATCTAAGGTGTAGATGAGAGAATCCATCCATCCATCCATCCACCCATCCATCCATCCATGTATCCATCTATCTCCTTCCACAGACATTATCGGGCCAGCCGAGAGACAGTCTCTCCAGCGTGTCCTGGGTCTTCCCCGGGTCTCCGCAACTGACCACTGATATACAGAGATAAAATTCTGTTAGACGTGCAGGGAACGATCATGGAACGTTCCAAATTTGCGTATGTGTCTTGCAAAAATCACACACAATTGCGAATGTTTTAGGTAATAATTGCATATGAACTATGTAATAAACAGACAAATTGCCTAATTCTCAACTGACCAAGAAAACAGGAATTATGTTTATCACGCTCAGAAGACCAACATTTCAAATATGGAAAAAGCACAAAATGTACGTGGTGGCTGTTTGACACTGCTTTAGAAGCCAAACTGAAGGACTCTAAGAGAGTAAAGTTTGATGTTGTTTTATAATTACTATTTGAAAAGCTGAAAAGCATCACTTGGTGGAAAAACAGAGGTGGATGTTAAGTATATGGACAAAATGACACTTTTGAACTTTTTTTGACTTTGTCAGCATAAGGTAACAAATGCTGTGACACACCTTACACCTCATAAAATCAGTGGAAGAACTCTGGAGTTTTCTTTAGGTGAATCATTCTTGCCTCACATGCAGACAGATTATTTAGCCGTGTTTTTATTAGCTTCACACTTGCACTGCCCTTCAAAATCATTCATACTCCTGCAGTAGGAACCTTTGTGAAAAGCAGTTTAAGGAAGTAGTCCAAATACACTGATATGAAATCTATTAGTAAAATATGTACTGAAAATATTTACCAAAGTCAAGGGATGTTATGATATAATTTCTCATGTTACATTGTTAAATACTTTGGTGTAAGGACATGTCAGTCTGACTCGTAACAACTGCAAAAAGGACCCCAAACCACGATTTACCCTCGTTTAACCCTTGTGCTATCTTGTGGGGTCCAGATGACCCCACCCTTACATTGACGTGTTCTCCCTACCATGACAAAGGTGGATAAAGGTGGAAAGGATTTCATGTAATCCATGGACACCAGTGAAGATCACAAATCATTGAAGAAAAAAGGTTCAGCGCACTGTCTAGTGGGGTCTAGATGAACACTTTACGATCCAGACGCTGGAACCCGGAGGAAACACAGGAGATAGCGAGAGCTGCAGGTGAGAGGATTTAATAGAAAGACAGGCAAATGCAGGAGGAATGGATTCGTGGTGTTTTCAGAGAGTGAAACAGAGTCTTTGGTGACGTCACTGGTGGATCCTTTCACAGTTCCTCAGAAGGCGTAGTAGTAGGCGGAGGTCCTGGAGGGAGAGTCGAAACGGCAGAGGCTCGAGGTGTTCCAAGGAGTGCAGGCAGGAGGAGAGTTCTCGGCAGAGACAGCTTCAGGCGACCACTCGTGGTGTTGGGTTCCTGAGGGTGAGTACAGCAGGAATTAGGCATGAGAAACCATAACATGGAAACAAGAACAAGATTAGGATCAACTCTGCACCATCAGGGGCAACGGACTGGCGAAGACTGATGATCCAGGGACTCCTTAAGAAGGCAGATGGGAAGATGAGGTGAGTGGAAGCAGCTGGGCTGAATCAGCAGCCAAGCGGAGAGGAGAGGGGGCGGAGACTAACAGAGGCACCATATCATGAGGATTATTGAAAAACTGTCATACCTCAGTAAAGCTTCACAATCCTGCATTGAACTTGTTAAACGCATGTTTTAGTTTAGTCCATTGGGTTCACACTGGACAAGCAGGGATGGGCTTCTTCTTCTTTTTCTTTTTCTCCTGTTTAGTAGCGCAAGTCCACCACCAACGGTTGGAAGAGGCTTGATTAATTTTAAAACAGTTGTAGAAACTTGCATGGATACGTGTGAGCGTGGTAGTTTTGAACGTGAAATCCCAAGACCCGTGTTCACGTAAGTTATTTCCTCTGGTCTGTCCGCGGTGCGTCTCTGTTGCGTTGTCACAACAAAATAGGACGTTCATTAATTAGTCGGAAAGTTTACATCCCCTCGGTCATCTCTGCAGGTGACATCCATCTCTCTGCACCACAACACCATGTAAACTACCTGGTGGTCATGAGACGGACTCCACACGCAAAGGAGGTGCACAGAGGACGGACCAGTGTAAATCCAGGCTTACATAGACCTTTCATTGGAGGTGGTAGCTTGAACAAACGTTGATGAGGGCAGTATGAGCTTCACACTTCCAACACACCTGTTATGGTGCCTTTGTCCGTCTCCTTCCCCCTTGCTCTCCGCTTGGCTCCTGATTCATCCCAGCTGTGACCACTTACCTCATCACCTCACCTGCCTTCATAAGGAGCTCCAGGATCATCATTCTTCGCCAGTCCGTTGCCCCTGATGGTGCATTGTAGGTCTCTTAGTCAAGTTCTAGTGTTGCTCTTTACGTCAAGCCTGCGACTAATCTCTTCTATGCTCACCCTCAGGAAATCCATTGCCACAAGTGGTCGCCTGAATCAGCCTCAGCCTGGAAACCCCAGGTTGCCGTCTCCACTGGAAACACCTCAAGCCTCTGCCGTACCTCTGGTCCCCTGGATCCCCACGGGTTACGTCTGCATCCTTCAAGTCCTGCGGAGGAATCCACCAGTGACGCCACCAACGTCTGCTTCACGTCCTGTGACCTCCACGAAGCCTGCTCTCGCTCTGCTTACTACCTTCTATTAAATCTACTTACCTCCCACGCTCGTCCTCCTCTGTGTTTCTTCCGGGTTCCAGCGTCTGGGTTCAAAAAGTGTTCTGTAGCCATGACAACACTAGTGTTCTTACATCACTTGATGGATCTAATGATGATAACAATAATCCAGTCAGCCATGCAAATAACCAGAACATAGAATTATCACAGATCTGTTTTCATACCCTCTACCATTTTTGTTGTGCTCTTTTCTCAGCATCTTTACACTTTGATCCCCATCCACTGCCACTGATCGGACTGCTCACATTTTCATTTGAGGAACCCTCTGAGGACTCTGAGGAACCCTTCATCAGCGATCACAAATTACCCCGAAGTAATTTTGCTAAGATCACTGGTGTGGATGCTGACCATAAATGAACAGTAAGTAATATTAAAGTACTGGAGAGCTGAGGAGGGTTAAATGCACCACAGGACTTCTGGCTGTCACTCTTTATCTAATTGAAACAATAGAGTCAGAAATGCCAAATTTGATGGCTTGATTAGCCTTGCATCAGCAATGCAGAAAAGGGATGGTATAGTACGGCGGAGCGTGCCTGTCCTGCAGCCTGGGGGTCCTGACATCCTTCCACAGGCACAGCTTCCATGCGCATCCACAGGTGGTCTTACCTGGCTGTAGTTCGCTTTAGCAGCACCTCTTTAACTTGACAGCCAGCGCCAACCTCCACTTTCCCCGATGTCCGTCCGTGTAACTGAATCTGTTATGATCACTGTGAGCAGGGGGCGTGGCAGACCTTCTCCCTGGTGCCTCTCTACTCTGCACACCTGATTCTCATCTCATCACCTTGTCTTTAAAAGCCTGCACCTTCCTCTTTCTCCCTGCCACATGATTACAATTCAGTAGCTCTTAGCACCTGTCCTGTATATCTGTCTAGCTCCGATAATTCAGCATCCTGTCTGATTTAGTTTTTTGTTCCTAAGGAATAAATTGTCAGCTACAGTCTCTGCTTTGGGATCCTTCCACTCAACCTAACAGAATCCTCCTTTTACTCCAAATCTCAGCTCCGTTGCTCAATCACAAAATATCTGTGTTTATATTGGCCAGTCTTGTTTGTTGACAAAATGTAGCGACAAAACCAAACAGTCGCTGAGAGGCTGACGCTGGGTCGGTCCGGGTTTTAATTGACGCGCTCAAAAACCATAGAGCATAACAAAGTTTGGATTTTTTTAGTTTTACTAATGGAAAATGAAGGTGATTAAATCCACTTGTAATATTATGATCAAAAAATAGCAAAAAAACAAGGAATCAAGAACAAAAGCACAAAAGGGCATAAAGCGTATGAAGCGGTCAACAAAAAATACGGCAACCCAGCTCACCCCCCCTTCCATTTTACACAGGGAAAAAACCACAGGTGAGTTATAGTCAATTAATGTCACCGCCCACAACCATGTGACCCACCAGCTGATTACCTACTCAATGGCCTATAATCAAAACAAATATATATTCCTTCACCATAAGAAAGACCACACTTAATTCATGGCACCTACACCAGGGTTGCTTATGCTCCCTAGTGTTGGAGGGGGCCCCATAGGGGGCCTCCTCTGCACCTAGCTGGGTGCAGAGCACTTTTGCTTAAAATAATAACTTAGTCAAATTAGCAACCTGGCACTTATTTTCTCCCCCTCTCTCTTTTCTTTCATTCTCTCCTACCCCCCCCCTCCCCCTTTGTTAAAAAAAAGAAAATATAAATTAATTCATTTTCTAATCCGTTTTTCCCTTTTGGGGTCACGGGGCTGCTGGAGCCTATCCCGGCCACTTGTGGGCAAAGGCAGGGGACACCCTGGACAGGTCGCCAGTCTATCGCAGGGTGGAATGTCCTCAATCACACGTCCATTCACTCTCACTTTCACACCTAGGAACAATTTAGGTAGACCAATTAACCTATGAAGCATGTTTTTTGGACGGTGGGAGCCCGGAGAGAACCCACGCATGCACAGGGAGAACATGCAAACTCCACACAGAAAGGTTCTACATTGATGTTTTTTTTGGTCCAGGTCCCCCAGCCGGGATTTGAACCGTGGCCTTCTTGCTGTGAGGCCGCTGTGAGATATAATTATTATATATAATATCAATATTTTTAAAACATAAAATGTAACAAATTAATACAAAATAATAAAAAACAAAAAGGGGTTTACAAAAATGTACACCCTGGTTATCCGAAGATTCATAACCTCTTTTTGTGATAGTAAAACCTGTCAAACACAAAAGGCCTTCAGCCTTCATCTGTTCGCTCAGTGGTTGGACAGAACAAGTTAAAAAGAAAAAAAATGAGGAAAAGGGAGAGTTTCTGATCATCTGCAGGCTGAGCTGGCAGACAAAAAGCAGTTTTTGCTCTACTTTGCTTACAAAAACAATCGGGGTAATGCAACTGGACTCCACAAACCCACAATGGAGGATTTCATTCACAGACGTATCATCAGCTTTTAACACCGTTTTACACTGTCTTTCACATCTTCACCTCACGTTGATTTAATGGATAAAATACGTTTTTGTTTAAGACAGAGCTCAGCATGTGCTTTGAAATGGTTTTAGATCCAGCACAATGGCTTCAAAGATGGGGGCTGTGTTCTACCCCCCGCTTTCTGTCTTCACAAATGACATTACCTGCAGAAAAGGGGGTTGCACATTTAAGGAAGTCAGCACTCCACCACGGAGCTTTGCTCCCTTTGAGCTCAACACCACAAAGACAAAGGAGCTGTGCTGAGGATCCAGGAGCATAAATGGCCAGCAGGAGGAGCAGGTACAGAGCTTCAAGCACCTGAGAACAGTGATTAAAGACTCAGGCTGATGAAAATGCTGTTTTTGCTGTTTGTAACATAATCTTGTGGTATTTTTCTCATTATGGAGGACATATATTAAGGAAGTTAAGATCAAAATTGCATTTCTGAGTATTTCTTTATTCATTTTTTTGTGAATCAGATGCAGAAAGATAAAGAGCCTATATAAAAAAAATGTTGGGGGGGGGGCACAAAATCCCTGCTCTGAGCTCTCAGCAAAGGGGAAATGGAGCGTGGGGTTGCTCTGCAGAAACTATGTCCTGGAAAACCACACAGGTTTTTAGATTTGGGCTAAAAACTGCATATTCATGACTAAAAGACCACTGGGAACACTCTGAAAATAGATTAACCCTTGTGCTATCCTCGCCACTTTACCGTTGGGAGTTGGGTCATCTAGACCCACTAGACAGAGCGCAGAACCTTTTTTTTTTCAATGATTTGTGATCTTCACTGGTGTCCATGGATTACATAAAATTTTTCAACCTTTATCCACCTTTGTCATGGTAGGGAGAACACGTCAAAGTAAGGGTGGGGTCATCTAAGATTGCACAAGGGTTAAAAAATGATTGGACTGGGTCAAAACTTGTCTGTCTGCTAAACAAAATGTCTTTAAAAAAAGCAAAACAACATTATCTAGGTTTAAATAAGGTATTTTAGCTGTGTTCTCCAGACTACTGATCCAATCTAGTTTGACCTGTAACTTCTCCTCTTGGTTTAACATTCTTTCCTTCAAACACAAAGCAGATCCCTCCTGAATAATAGTAAATGAGGTCAGTAAAATAGCTTAACTCTCTCAGTGTGAACAGAGCAGGACCTTGGTGATGAGGAAAACCACCTTCATCACTGAGATTTCTCCTTAGTTGCTCCACCACAACATCAAATACTGCCACCTGGCAGACCTCACAAAAAAAAGCTGCAATAAATGCATTAAAAAAAGCAAAAAATTGTGTTTTTTTATTTTCTGCTATTCACTTATTTCTTTATTTTTAAAAGATTGTGTACAAAAAGTGTGGATTTGACAGGTTTGTTGAGTCATTAAAAGAAAAAAAAAAATTAGTTCATAAGCTGCCATAGCTGCTCCCCGCACACAGCCATCTTTCAGTCATCGTTCTCCCTCTTCTCATCCTTCTTGTTGCAGCCCCATTCAAACCATAATGAGACAGTTGCTGTTTTTGGACTCCGAGATTAGAAAAGTCATTTGTCCTCATTGCTGCAGCTAAATAATTAAAAGGATTAAGGAGAGAGGGAGGCTGCTCTGGTTTGCAGCAGATAGTTCCTACCATCTGAAAGGAGAGTTTTCTCTTTTATTTAGCAGCATGATGGGGAGGTCTGAGATGTTAAAAATCAATCAAATATTTTGGAGAGAGCCAATACTGTCTTGTCTTGTTGTGTTTTGAAAAACAATCAAGTGTTAAAGGTTTGTAATGCTGAACAGAAGCAACACTTGAAATTTGGAGAAACCCCTAAAGCATGTTCTCCACATAAAGGAAAGCCAGAAACAAACAGTCAGGATTGGACACATGTAACAGGCAGTGGGTAGAAGTGCAGCTGATGTGCTTTATCTAGTTATCTACAACCAAACATGTTTCATGCATCTAAATATTCACATTTTTTTCGTAGATAAACTGATATCTTAAGTCATGAAAACATGTTGTTTAAATCATTTTAGTGAACATATTATTAGTTGTTAGTAGTTTGATACGTCATTGTATGAATGTATAACAGTTAATTATAATGTTTGTGTCAATTATTCCTATTTGATTGCTTGAAATAAACCATTTCAAATCAAGATTGATCTATTTTTCACAATCACAGCTGAGCATTGCTAGTGGTAAGAATATTTATCAGTTTTAAAGAAAAGAAGCAAAAAAGTTGGCAAAACAAAACTTCCATAATCATTCCTAAACTGCCAATGTCAGTGGCAGTTTCGGCATTGCCGAAAAAAACATTACTGATATAGTTATAATACGTAAGGCACATTAAACGTAGATGCATAACTTGTGAATACATAACTGCTGAAAATTACGTTTTAATGCATCCTGCTGATAAATGAGCATTACTGTACTGAAATAACACCAGGAATGTTTTTCTGTCACCTCAAAATTAAAAGTCGATTTCTTTTTATTAAAAAAAAATGTTTTTGGTTTCTAAAATCATTTTGCAGAGGTTAAAGCTTGAAAAGCTAAGCTATGCAAAAATGTTCTGTTCAATCAAATCAGCCATTGTATTGAACATGTATTCAGAATGATGTACCAGTAGTTACACAGTCATTTTATTTTATTGCAACACTTTCAAATATGTTATTGATAAACCATTTTAGAACTTAGGATGGTTTTAGCCAGAACTTACCTTCCTCATCAAAACATGGAGAATCTTAGGTCTCATTCCTTCTAAAGAAGCAACTAATGAACCTGACAGACTTTTTTTTTATTAAAAAGTAGCCTCTGTTACAAAGAAAAGACATTCAGTTATTTTAGTTTTCAATAATAAATTCATTTAAAAAAACTCTTTCTGACATCTTCATCGCAACACAGATGTTGCGATGAAGATGAACCATAACGAAAGCTCTATTGGTAACAAGTCATTGAGTTAAATTTATTCAACCTAATTTCTTACGTCTATAAAACTTTACTAGTGTTTATACAACTAAAATTTACATATTTATCTAACTAAATGTCATATTAGTCCAATTCAATTTAATCTTTTTCCATCTTAATTAATTATAATTCTTGAACTCTCATATGTCTAAGTTTAAGCCGGCAGATATACTCATTTTTATAACAATAAAAAGAAAGAAACAACTTGTAATAACATTCCTTAACTATTTCTCCAACATTGTCCTTACAACCCTGTTGCAGTAGTGGTGCTAAATAAATTCATCCTCCTCTTCCTCCCTCTTACTCATGGTGCAGAGGCTTAAGCATAGTAGGACAAAATAACTCAGCAAAACACAGTAAAACAGCTAAACAACTAAACACATTTGGTCAAAAACCCACACTTAAACCCAAATCCGTCCAGACGGGCAAAGGGAATGGTATCCCACAATCCCTTGCAGTGCTGATCTAACAGCAGCACCAAAGTTACACCTACTTAATTGAATTAATTTGAATGAAAGTGTGACAAAGTCACATAAATGTATCATATTTTCTGTATTTTACACCCTGTGAGATGAAGAGGTCCTATGTTTTCCTTTTATTTTAGGGTATGTGTGTATTTTGTGTATTAGAGTACCGGGGATGCCGCTGACGTCCCCCCTCACAGCTGATGCGATCAGCTGGGGGTGCGTTAACTCACGGCATGGCTTCCGGGTTAAAAAGGGACAGACAAGGTGGGCTGGAGGCCTAAGAAGAGTGACAAACTCTGACAAGAGGGAAAGGGAGACTACGAGGGCCCTTCCAAGGAACAAGCACGCACGGAATACCCCGGAAAACGACCATCGGGAGTTACAGAGGAGGATCTGACGTGGACCTTTCCAAATTCTGCCGCGGGGATTATTATTAATTTCTTTTGGGGATGGACGTGGCTGGAAAGTGACCAAGAGCAAAATGAGACTCCCTGACGTTAACCCGAAGGACGGGGTGAGATCATTTCAGTTTTTCTTTTTCGTTTGACTGTGGAAGGGATTATTATATTGGAGCACTTCCGCGCGTACAGGTGGAGGACGCTAGACGGACAATAGGGTGTCATTGTAAACGCAAGCACGGACCTTTATGTAAATATCGGGAGAGCGATTCATGGAGTGTGACTGGGATCTATGAATTGTTATGGTTAAAGAACATATCTTGATTTAAGTGGCTGTTCATTTGTTCATTTGTGTTCTATAGTCAACCCGCGACGATTATCGTAAGACTCTAAATGAACTGTAGAGTGTTACAAAAGTAAAATACATGTCTGATAACTACGTGTTATTTTGAAGATGACTTAACTAAAAAAATGATTTATCTTAACTGAAGCAAATAATTAAGTTAGATCAAAGTAAAAAAGTTTTTTTTTAAACATCCATATGTGGTCTTATCAGCCTCTCACGGTGGAAAAAGTATTATCTGAGCTTCTTCATCCACTAAATTATCTTCAAATGGACACGTCATGCTGCTTCACTTTTCTGAAAAACAAACTAACCTTCAACTAAATCTGCTCCAGACCAGATTATGTTCAGAGCATGAGTTGCCATGGCAACTTGACATACCCTGAACCATACCTCCATTTCTGGAACCGAAAGCTGAGGTTATCAACTTCCTTAGCCTCAAACTTACCGTGGGAGCTATCATAACCTTTCTTGCTTTCTTAAAGAAAAGAAAACACACAAACAGTGCAAAACATTTCAGTTCCACGGGCAGCCGTGGTGCAGCGGGAGGGCGGTCGACCCATGAAATTAAAATTGTAGGTTCGATTCCCGCCTTGCACGCCCATGTGTCGCAGTGTCCTTGGGCAAGAAACTGAACCCCACCTTGCCTCTGGTGGTGGGTTAGCGCCAGTGTTCGGCAGCGGAGCCGCCATCAGTGTGTGAATGTGTGTGTGACTGGGACTGGGACTGTGACTGTAAAGCACTTTGGGCCTTCGAAAGAGGGTAGAAAGCGCTATATAAGTATACGCCATTTACCATTTCTGGAATCCCCCCTGTTCTTTGCCTAGTAATAATAATTATAACGGTAGACAAAGAGCCAGCCCTTTGTGTGATGTGTCTCTAAGTTTACTTGATGTTCTTCCTGCAGAGCTTTACCCCAGCCTCTCCCTGTGATTTGAAAACTCACCTTTTGATGAGTTGTTAGCAAAACAAAAGCTGCATTTCCATTGACTATGAAATTGTGCAAATTGGATTTGTTAAAATACATTTGCCTAATGGAAACACGATTTCGAGGAAAAAAAACCTTGGAGAAAGTGGTTTTTGAGGTGTATCGAAATGGACATAAAAAATTCTGCAATTTAAACCCCCCCCCCAATTTTTTTTTTTTTTTGCAAACTAAATGAGTCAGATAGTGATGGCAATGCACTTCTTGGTAGAAAATGGCTGCCTTGGTCACTGCACAGTGGGAGCCACAAGACTTCCAACAGAATCACCGTGCACCTCCACTTGACTGTGGTCCTCACAGCTGGCTTATCTGTGCCCCTGTACCGTTTCCCTCATCTCTACTACTGCTGTTACACTTAACTGTGGATCCTGCCTCTGGCTCGCCCTCCCCCAACTTCGTCTGGATGAAGCCCATCTGCTGGACTATTTCAACATGTAGTTGTAGGGTTAAATAAGCTAATTCTTCTTTAAGAGTACTGGTACATCGCCTGTCCGTCCTGGGGGAGGATCCCTCCTTCATGTGGACACCCCTGAGGCTCTGGAATCCGTTTTTTTTTTTTTTTTCTTTAGGAGTCTTTCCTTACAGCGAAGGAGGGTCTAAGGGCAGGGATGCCCAGTATACTTTAGTCAATTCAGTTTAGAATTTTCCTATTGAATTCTATGTATTCATCATCCTTATGATATCATGTTCACTTTACAATTACCGGTAAGAAGCCCATTGAGACGACTATTGTTGCGATTTTGGGCTATATAAATACAATTGAATTGAATTGAATCCCACAGCTCATCAAAAGTTGAGCGTGTAATGCGGAATTGTTGGATCCACAACTCTTCTGTAAAATCCCCAATCACCATCTCCCAAAATGGCTTCATCCGTTAACGCTTTCACATTAAGGCCGGTTTATACCTCAAAATGATCCGTCATCACACCAGTCGCGTCCACAACCGTGTGGTCTAGTTACAAATGTTGCTTGGATGCTTGCAACTGTCTTCATGAACTGTGATGAACTACTGAGTGGGGTTTATTCTTTCCAAGTGACACAATCGTCTCCAGGGTTTACCTCTAACGTGAACGCCATCCTGCTCATACATTTTCAATGTCTGCAGACATGCTGAGGCAGAGGAGGGTGGTGTGTGAGGAGGGTGGTATGCAGAAACGGGCAACACAGAGGTGAGAAAAAGAGGCAAATTACATTATCTAATCATGCAAAATATAAGATATATCTATAAGAGATATAAGATATTTCCAGTCATGCTTTTATTTTTGATCGTGTCCACTGTCACGGTCCAGATTCTAGCCCAGGATTGCCTCCTTTCTCCAAATCAGTCCTCACACCTGCAGCTCCTCACAAGTAGCCCAGCATAGAAGAAGCCCTGCCCCAGCCCTGCCCCACCCCTGCCTCAGTCCTGCCCCAGCCCTACCTCAGCCCTGCCCCAGCCCTGCCCCAGCCCTGCCTCAGCCCTGCCCCAGCCCTGCCCCAACCCTGCCTCAGCCCTGCCCTAGCTCTGCCCTAGCCCTGCCCCAACCCTGCCTCAGCCCTGCCCCAGCCCTGCCCCAGCCCTGCCTCAGCCCTGCCCTAGCCCTGCCCTAGCCCTGCCCCAACCCTGCCTCAGCCCTGCCTCAGCCCTGCCCCAACCCTGCCTCAGCCCTGCCCTAGCCCTGCCCTAGCCCTGCCCCAGCCCTGCCTCAGCCCTGCCTCAGCCCTGCCTCAGCCCTGCCCCAGCCCTGCCCCAGCCCTGCCTCAGCCCTGCCCCAACCCTGCCTCAGCCCTGCCTCAGCCCAGCTCGCATCGGCTCCGCTCCAGTCCTCAAACCAAGTTCCGCTCCCAGCTCTCTGGCATCAGTGTCTGTTCTAGTTCTCGGACTCAGCCATAATTATCTCAAAGTTATGCATTTCTGTTTAATAAAACTGTTTGAACTACTCTCTGTTGTTGTGCACCTGACTCCAACACCCTGCGTTAAAGTCCACTATCTCTATCTGCTTTGTATTTACTTTAACTTCAATTAACTTGTCATCTCCAGTTTAAAAAAAGAAAAAAAAAAAGATTTTTTATAGACAGAGTTGCTCCGCAATCGCATACTCTAGTTTCTCGAAAAAACTTAGGGTTAAACGATACAACTGCAGTACGGGCTTAAAATTCCAGTCGTGGGTGATGTCACCAGCAGGTGTTCCATTCTGTAGGGACTGGGTCAATCATGAGAGCTAGTGCCATGGCAGAAATGTGAAGGTATCTGCTGTAACAGTTCATCAAAAACATATTTGATCTCCCTTTTCTTGCTCCGATGGAAGGTCACAAGGTCACCTTCACCATGTCAATGTGTGGAAATGCTTTGAGTTTCTGCCATCTGACCGACTGTTGGCTGTTTGTGTCAACATGTCAAAGAGCAGGCGTGTGCTTGTCAATAGAATTGGTAGGAAATCTTTAGAGAAGATCTCACACCAGCCTTTACTCTTTGATTTGTGTCCTGCTGCATCATAGACCCACCCCATCCCAACCAAACCCCCCACCCCCCCATATCATTATTTCCAACTACTTTCACCCAGTGCTGCATTTGATGTACCTCAGAAATAAGTAATGCAAAACACCGATTTCAAGAGAGGCGCACCTTGGAGAGGAGGGCGGCCGAGTGGAACAAGTCAGCAAGAGCCGTCAAGCTCTCTGCACTGAGCCGAAGCACACAGATGGAGTTAAAGGGATGTTTCCTGTGGATTTTAAACTGAATAAAGTCACAGACACTCTAATGACACTGCAGGAAATTGTTGTGGTGTTATGCATACGTTAGATAATATGATCAAATATTAATCCAAGAGTCATTCCATTATAAACCAGTGTTACTGGGAAGAAAAAACAAGACACTGCTTCTTTAGCTTATTATTAATTTACAAAAGAAGCTTTTTGATCTCAATAAAAACATGTTACCTTCTTCATGCAAAATTTAACTTGTCTCTTCTGTTTCTCTCCTCCAGTTAAGCTCTCCACCGTAGTTTTCCCTAAGAAGGAATATTTTTACGCATTTTGACAGACATTTGCATACTGCAACTTAAAAAAAAAGATAAAAAATAATCTTTAGAGAGTAAAAAGATATTGTACTGCATAGGATACTGTATTGGAACCTCTTTTTGGTTTAATCAAAGAATATGTGGCTATTATCTTTGAATTAAAGTCTCACTTTCAATTTGGTGCACTCAAAGTTGACATAAACAATAACTTAAAGTATAATAAATATGGAGACGTGATAACTAAAACACATCATCATATACGATAAAAAATATTCAGACCAAATTTTTTCCTAATTGAATTCAGTTTATCTATTTAAATTGAATCAGCGTCTTCCTAAAAAGTAAAGTCTGCTGTGAAAAAATGCATGAAAAATATGAGGGAGGAACCAACACATCATTTAGCAGCTACCGTGAACCGCCACCTTAACGTGGTGGGGGAGTTTGAGAGCTCGGGTGATCCCAGGAGCTAAGCTGTCTGGGGCTTAAGCCCCTGGTAGGGTCTCCCATGGCAGACAGGTCCTGGGTGACGAGCCAGACAAAGAGCGGTTCAGAAACCCCTGATGAAGAGAAACAACAAGGACCCGATTACGTCGCCCGGATTGGCGTCACCGGGGCCCCGCTCTGGAGCCAGGCCCAGGGTCGGGGCTCGCAGGCTAGCGCCTGGTGGCCGGGGCTCTTCCCACGGACCCCGGTCGGGCTCAGCCCGAAGGAGCGACGTGGGACCACTCTCCTATGGGCCCACCACCCGTAGGAGATCTCAAAAGGGGCCGGTGCATTGTGGTTTGGGTGGCAGTCGGGGGCAGGTGCCTCGGCGGCCCAAACCCCGATCATGGAATCTGGCTTTTGGGACATGGAATGTCACCTCTCTGGGAGGGAAGGAGCCTGAGCTGGTGCGAGAGGTTGAGAGATACCATCTAGATATAGTCGGGCTCACCTCCACACATAGCCTGGGCTCTGAAACTCAGTCCTTAGAGAGGGGTTGGACTCTCTACCACTCTGGAGTTGCCCAAGGTGAGAGGCGGCGGGCTGGTGTGGGCTTACTCGTGAGCCCCCAGCTCAGCCGCCAAGTGTTGGAGTTCACCCCGGTGGACGAGAGGGTCATGTCCCTCCGCCTCCGGGTGGGGGACAGGTCTCTAACTGTGGTTTCGGCTTACGGGCCGAACAGCAGTTTGGAGTACCAGGCCTTCTTGGTGTCTCTTGAAGGGGTACTGGAAAGTGCCCCAACGGGGGACTCCATTGTCTTCCTGGGGGACTTCAATAACCACGTGGGCAATGACAGTGGCACCTGGAGGGGTGTGATTGGTAGGAACGCCCCCCCTGATCTGAACCCGAGTGGTGTTTTGTTATTGGACTTCTGTGCTCGTCATAGTTTGTCCATAACGAACACCATGTTCGAGCACAAGGGTGTCCATCAATACACCTGGCATCAGGACACCCTAGGCAGGAGGTCAATGATCGACTTTGTAGTTGTTTCAGGTGACCTTCGGCCCTGTGTCTTGGACACTCGGGTGAAGAGAGGGGCGGAGCTGTCCACCGATCACTACCTGGTGGTGAGTTGGATTCGCTGGCGGGGAAGGAGGCCGGAAAGACTTGGAAGACCCAAACGTACTGTGAGGGTCTGCTGGGAACGTCTGGCTGAGCCCTCCGTTAGGGAAGTCTTTAACTCCCACATCCGGGAGAACTTCAAACAGGTACCGAGGGAGGTTGGGGACATTGAGTCCGAGTGGACCATGTTTTCCACCTCCATTGTCTCTGCTGCTGCTCGGAGCTGTGGTCGCAAGGTCTCTGGTGCCTGTCGCGGCGGTAACCCCCGAACCTGGTGGTGGACACCGGAAGTAAGGGATGCCGTCAAGCTGAAGAAGGAGTCCTACCAGGCCTGGCTGGCCTGCGGGACTCCGGAGGCAGCTGACAGGTACCGGCAGTCCAAGCGAGCTGCGGCCCGGACTGTTGCGGAGGCGAAAACTCGGTCCTGGGAGGAGTTCGGTGAGGCCATGGAGAAGGACTATCGGTTGGCCTCGAAGAAATTCTGGCAAACCATCCGACGACTCAGGAGGGGAAAGCAGTTCTCCACAGGCACCGTTTTCAGTGCAGGTGGGGAGCTGTTGACTTCAACTGGGGACATTGTCGGGCGGTGGAAGGAGTACTTCGAGGATCTCCTCAATCCCACTGACACGCCTTCTTTTGAAGAAGCAGAGAATGAGGACTTTGGGGTGGGGCTGTCTATTACCCGGGCTGAAGTCACTGAGGTAGTCAACGAGCTCCTCGGTGGCAAGGCCCCGGGGGTGGATGAAGTCCGCCCTGAGCACCTCAAGTCTCTGGATGCTGTGGGAGTGTCTTGGCTGACACGTCTCTGCAGCATCGCGTGGCAGTCGGGAACCGTACCACTGGACTGGCAGACAGGGGTGGTGGTTCCCCTCTTTAAGAAGGGGGACCGGAGGGTGTGTTCCAACCATAGGGGAATTACACTCCTCAGCCTCCCTGGGAAAGTCTATGCCAGGGTACTGGAGAGGAGAGTCCGTCCGATAGTCGAACCTCGGATTCAGGAACAACAGTGCGGTTTCCGTCCTGGTCGTGGAACAGTGGACCAGCTCTACACCCTATCTAGGGTGCTGGAGGGTTTGTGGGAGTTCGCTCATCCAGTCCATATGTGTTTTGTGGATTTGGAGAAGGCGTTCGACCGCGTCCCCCGTGGCATCCTGTGGGGGGTGCTCTGGGAGTATGGGGTCCGGGGAGCCTTACTGAGGGCTGTCCGGTCTCTGTATGACCGGAGTAGGAGCTTGGTCCGCATAGCCGGCAGTAAGTCAGACCTGTTCCCGGTCCACGTTGGACTCCGGCAGGGCTGCCCTTTATCACCGGTTCTGTTCATAGTTTTTATGGACAGAATTTCTAGGCGCAGCCAAGAGCCGGAAGGGATCTGGTTTGGGGACCACAGGATTTCCTCTCTGCTTTTTGCAGATGATGTTGTCCTGTTGGCTTCATCGAACCGGGACCTCCAGCGTGCATTGGGGCGGTTTGCGGCCGAGTGTGAAGCGGCTGGGATGAGGGTCAGCACCGCTAAATCTGAGGCCATGGTCCTTGACCGGAGAAAGGTAGTCTGCCATCTCTCGGTGGGTGGAGTGTCCTTGCCCCAGGTGGAGGAGTTTAAATACCTTGGGGTCTTGTTCACGAGTGAGGGAAGATCGGAGCGTGAGATGGACAGGCGGATCGGAGCGGCGTCCGTAGTTATGCGGTCGCTCTATCGGTCCGTCGTGGTGAAGAGAGAGCTGAGCCGAAAAGCAAAGCTCTCAATTTACCGGTCGATCTACGTTCCAGTACTCACCTATGGTCATGAGCTATGGGTCATGACCGAAAGAACGAGGTCCCGAATACAAGCGGCTGAAATGAGCTTCCTCCGCAGGGTGGCTGGGCGCTCCCTTAGAGATAGGGTGAGAAGCTCGGTCACCCGCGGAGAGCTCGGAGTAGAACCGCTTCTCCTCCACATCGAAAGGAGCCAGTTGAGGTGGCTCGGGCATCTAGTCCGGATGCCTCCTGGACGCCTCCCTGGAGAGGTGTTCCGGGCATGTCCCACTGGGCGGAGGCCCCGGGGAAGACCCAGGACACGCTGGAGAGACTACGTCTCTCGGCTGGCCTGGGAACGTCTCGGGGTCCCCCCAGAGGAGCTGGAGGAAGTGGCTGGGGTGAGGGAAGTCTGGGCATCTCTGCTCAGTCTGCTGCCCCCGCGACCCGGTCCCGGATAAGCGGAGGAAGATGGATGGATGGATGGATGAAGTAAATGATGTACAATAATCGGGTATTGTATTGGACCAGGACTTTAAGGGCATATTTAGTGTCAGTTCCACTTTCCATGTTATCTGATGTAATTATATTGTCTTACAAAAACTTCTTCCTCACTTATGTCATTTTAGTCATTATTCAAGAAAGCAATCTAAAAAAAAAATTGAAAAAAAAAATTCTCAGCTCATGGTTGCTCTTCAGGCAGCAGGGCGAGGTTCTTTATTACGTTTGTCTGACTTCTTTGCAGTTTAAATAAATGAAAGCAAGTATGCAATAAACAGCATGCAAGTAAAGAACAATAGACATGTTCAAAGCCATAGCAGAAACTAATGCGACAATAATCTAGAAAAAAATAAACAGGGCTCACATATTCTGACTGGACTCACAAAATTCAGGGCTCAAAGATGGCCACTCTGCTTATTTTTCCAACATTCCTGACCTAACCTAACCTTATGAGTTTGAAAGGGTGAGTAAGCTGTCAAATCTGATTGCTGATTGCTTTCCTGATTGTCACTCATTGTTTGTATGTTTGTTTGTTACAGTATTTAGCCTGTTCACAGTCACTGCAACAGCCGAATTTCCCAAACTGGGATCTGTAAAGTATCTTTATCTTATCTTATTTTACAGTTTTTCTCAGTCGCTTTAGTACAATTCTCAGATCAGAATGAAATTCCCAAAACTATTTGTTCAATCTTCACATCATGATGTCACTTGTGCACATCATATAAGCAGTTTCTCACTTCTTTGAGCAAGTTGCAATTGCTTTGGTACATCCATGCAAATGATTACTGTATGTACAATTCTCTGCTCTTTGCTGCATTATCAATTGTTTATGTCATGTTGATCAAAATGTATTATATAGTTCACTGTGCAATAGCCTTACTCCTCAAAACACCTAGTCATTAGTTCATCGTATAAGTCTTTAACTGCAAAATGGTTGACCAAGTTGTCATAATGTGACAAACATATTTCTATACATCTCCATTTTATTCGCTGTGATGTGGATGAGAATTTTGGGCCTAACATACAGGAACAACAAGAGGTGTAGGAAGACCACACCAATTCCACTGCACTGCCTGTACTGTTGTACAGAATATTGTCCTATCTTTTTTTCCCTTTGTGTTACTGTTTGCAGTGGGTTTTTATGTTGGTATGACATGGTCTGTCAACAAATTACAATATGAACAAAAAAAGTGTAAATGTGAATCTTGTCTTGTCTCTTGCAATCAAATAAAAAAAGGTGTAACTAACATTTTACAATAATTGCCATCAAAACTTAAGCCATAGTTTACATCAAAACCTCTCTCTAAAGTACACAGTTATATTGACAACATGACTAAGTAATTTGACTGTCTTCTTCGTAGACAATGACACAAGGACTTGACATTCTGATGGCACTGACACGTTCAATGACATAAAGACTTAGTTTTGAGAGATGAACTAAAGATTTTGAGCAAGTTACAGGCTTTTGCAAGAAATCCATGGTGTTTTGCTGTTTGTACAAATTGTTTTGAGAAATGCACACACGTATTTGCAAACTTCAATTCTGATCTGAAAATTGTACTAAAGCAACTGAGAAAAACTGTAAAACAGGATCAGCTTAAAGTGAGTGAAAAACCAGATTGTAAATTTAAAAAATAGATATTATGATAAAAAAAAATGAAAGCAGTTTCAAAATAAACATGGTAAACGTAAAAGAAATATGGAAAATTAGAAAGTAAAATCATTAATTTGAAAAAAGATAATAATAATTTGAACAAAAATTGAAGATTAAAAAAAAAAAGTAAATTCAGACAGACAGACAGACAGACAGACAGACAGACAGACAGACAGACAGAGAGACAGACAGACAGACAGACAGACAGACAGACAGACAGAGAGACAGACAGACAGACAGACAGATAGATATCCCTTTATTGGTACTGTCCATTGGACAATGAAATTCAAATTGAAGTCTATGAAATTTAATTTGAAACTTGAACATAAAAATGTAAACCTAAAACTGTTACCAAACGAAGAATGTCTACTTCCAAATGTTTCAACTTTTGTCCTTTCATTTCTTTCATTTTTTTTCTGACCTCAATTTACGGTTTCCATTCAGACTTTTCATTTTCGCTGCTGACCGTATTTTACGTGGAGGTGGGGCTTTGCGGTTACTGGGACATGACTGGCATTGGGTGATGGAGGTTATGGTGACGTCATCTTCACTTCTGGTGTTGGCGCTGCCTGTGTCGTCCATCGTTTGATGTTGTGTAAAGTAGTGATAACGCTCTCCCAAAATGTGTTAATAGGAGGGATGATCAAGACACCAGCATTTGCACACAATGCCACAAAACCAATGCAGGAACACTGACTAGACAAGAGAAATGTGAAGTTAAAATCCTAACCAAGAATCGTGTTTACACCGAAACACACCATCGTTCTTTACAGACAGAGACAATAAGGGTAGACAGAAAGTAGAGCTCCAAGTATTAAAAAAACAATACAGAGGTTCTCTTGGGAGTCAGGAGGATGGAAAGAGTCAAGAATAAAGACATCTGAGGATGCTGATGTATGATGTTTCAGGAAATAAGTCAGAGACGGCAGACTGAGATGGTTTTGGCAGGTTCAAGGAAGGAGCAGTGAGTAAATCAGTGAAAGGATGTTGAGGTTAAAGCTGCCAGGCAGGAGGCTTTTTCTCCAGAAAACTTGGCTGCAGTTAAACTGTGTTTGTGTTTTGTCAAATATATTTATAGCAGGAATGGGGGGAGGAGGGGTTGCAGATATCTGCTTTATCATTGAACGGGGGGGGGGGGGGGGGTTTTGTTGCTCAGCTTTTTTGACATTTTAAAAATATTTGGCAGTATAGACAACAATGCATTTAAGGATTTTTTTTTTTTACTGGAGGACATCACATTATGTCATCCACACCTCATCATCTGTGCTGATCATCTTTGAAGGTCATTCATAGCATGACTCTAGTGGTTAAGAGGATGAAGAGAAGAGGACAAGGGCAGAGGAGAGGAGCAAGGGATGGACGTTAAAAAAGACTTTGGGGGATGAGCTGAAACAGGGCTTGGGAGATTTAATGAGGCAGCATTTGGTTTCAGGAGGTGTCTAGCTGTAGAGAATAACAGATTACAGAGAGGAGCTGTGGTTTGTATGAGGATGTCTGGAGTTGCACAGAGTTGATGTGGACATATATAAGAGCTGGAAGACAGTGGTCAGATGTTCTATTGGTATGACAGAGGAGTTCAAGAAGGAAGTGGGACTGCACCTAGGATCAGCTTTGAGCTCCTTGGTTGCTGTGGTGATGGACAGACTGACAGATGAGGTCAGACAGGAGCCTCTGTCTGGCCATGATGTTTGCTGATGACATTGTAATCTATTGTGAAAGCAGGGAGCAGGTGAATGAACATCTAGAAGGATAGAGGTTTGTTCTGGAAAAGGTAAGAATGATGGTCAGCTGCAACAAGACAAAGTATCTATGGGTAAATAAAAGAGATTTTGTGTTCTTAGGGTCATCAGTCACTAGAGAACAGTATGTTGAAAAAAGAAGAAAAGGTGACAGATTAGAGACAGAGCTGGAGGAAGGAGAGATGAAGATGTTGAAGTTCTCTTTGGAAAGTGACCAGGATGGGTCTCTCCCAAAGATCAGGAATGAATTCATCGGAGGAACAGATCATGGTGGATGCTTTGGAGATAAATGCAGGGAAGTAGATTAAGATGGCTTGGAGATGTTGAGAAGAGGAACAATAATGCTGTTTGTAAAAAGAGGCTGAGGTTGGAGCTACCATGAGAGGAAGACACCAAAGAGGATGTTCATGGATGTAGTCAAAGGGGACATAAGAGTGGTTGGTGTAATCCAGGATGAAGCAATGGAAAGGTTTAGATGGAGGGAGAAGATTCAGTCAGGTTACCTCTAAAAGTACTGAGTGAAGGCCAAAAAGATTCAGAAAAGTCTTCCTGGATTTCACACATAAACGAATGCTCAGTACTGATGACCTGGTGGATTTCTTGTTTTGGGTCCAGATTAAGCATGAATGTCTGATCATCAATTTATTATTCTGACACTAAATGCCCTTCAAAACAAAAGACTCAAAGTTGTGAAGAAACAGTAAAACTTTGACATTTGCACACCAAACATTTACATTTGGTTTTCCAGAAATTCTGAACAGATCAGGGCAAAGCAAACTAAAACCATTCTGATTTCTTTCTCTTGAAATCATTCCCAGACTGCCCCTCATCTCAGACGGCGCTTTGGCAGAAATCCTGTTATAGTATCATCTTGTTCTTGTTATTCTTGCTCAGTTTTTATCTGTTCCCTGTCTGCTGCTCCTCAGCAATCCTCTCACAGCCGCTCTCGTACCTGTACCGTACCAGCCGCTCTGCCTCGCCCTCAAGTCGCTCCAGCGCACAAACGTGTTTGGTCAATATGTCTTTAACTGAAATGCTCGTTTGCTTTTGTGTCTGGTCATTGATCCTTCATTAATTTTAATAGCAGCCAGTTCTGCAGGCATTTTCCCCCCAAAAAAGGTGTCAAGCATTTTCACGCAATCGTTCTCTAATGAATAGGCTTTTCTGAAGAATCAGGAGTCTATCAGTTATTATCATGATTCATATTTGATTTTCAGTTTGATGTCCCCTTTTTGTCCTCAGATTTGCAGGTGACTCGTATCGGCTGCAACAGCACTCCTGCTTATGATTCCTGAAGTCCGACTTCACGCATTTGTCCCCAGAATTTGCAAGACAAGCATCTATCTTTGTCTTCACACTCCCTTGTTTTCTGTGTGTTCTTGTTTTGTTTCAAACGCCTACATCCCTCTGCTGTGAGAGTTCACAACTTTGTTTAAAAAACTGTGTTTTCAGTAGAGTCACATGGAGCTCTCTACACATATTAGGACACTGCGACTAAATCATTTTGGGATAATATTTTATTAACTTCAATTAGCAGAAATGTGTGTAAAACATTTGCTTTGTTGGTTATTCTGTTTTCAGTTTGAATAAAAAAAAAGACAGTTTTTGTTTCACATTTACTGATTTATGTATTTACCTGGAGGTACCTGGAGGTATCTGTGGATCTAAGTGCAGATTCTTGTAAACTGCAAGCTTTTTAGAAAAATCTACCAAAGGTACATTTTTATAGATCGTCCAATGTTCTGCACTGATGCGCAAACAATATTTTAAAAGCTAAAGGTGGTTCAAACTTTTGCAATAACCTGTAGTTTTTTAGTGTAACTAGTGAAGACTAAATGTTTGCTTCATATTTTCTTTACTTCGGTGGATAAAACGTGTACTCTCCTTAATGCAGAAGCCTCCAGCCTGTCCAGACTGAATGTGCTCTGATGAGGAGGCAGAAAAGCCAAAGACAAAGATTTATGCATGTGAGGGGCAGCAATAAGCAAAACTAGCTGATGGGGTTCAGCTAATGGACTCGACTCAGCAGAACCTACAGGAAAAATACATCAAGAGGAAATCCAACAGCCCCAAAACTCACCACGCTCACCGTGTTAAAGCCTCTTCTGCTGATCCTTGGCCAAAAGTCGCGTTGAGTAGATGAACATTTTTACATTTAAAGTGTTTCATAAATCTAAAACACAAACTGCCTGGGATGCAATGATTGTTGTTTTTTGTTTTTTGTAGAGCATAATTCCCTGGGATGGGGGGAGGGAGCTTTAATAAAATACCTTATAACAATTCAGCTTTTGTTGCAATTTGGAAATGCCTGTTAAATAAGATGTTTCCCTCCATATGAATATGATTGGATTAATCTGCGCTTTTCCAGAAGCTCAAAGCACTTACAATGTGTCCATTATTCAGTCCTCATTATTACTTGGTGATGGTAGAGGCGTGGCTGCCAGTTCACACCTACGGACCCTCTGACCATCACTGGGACATTCACACACCAGTGGAGCCACACAGGAGGCAGGGAGGGTGAGGTGCCCTACCCAAGGACACAACAACGGTTGACTGGGGGGAGCGGAGATCGACCCACCAACCCTTTCGATCATTGGACGACCCGCCTGAGCCACTGCCCCCTAGAAATGTGAAATGACATTTATAACTGTAATTTTATCAATCCTATAGGATTGACAAATGAAAGCATCCTAACAATTTCTGCAAGTGAGGGCCAACAGGAGCCCAGAACCGCTGACTCAGGCTAAAGAAACGTAAAGGAAGAGGAGAAGAAGCTTCAGGATTCATAGGGGACTGAAGTTGATCAAGTCACTTCAAATTTGCCAAATTTATATTTTAAAGAATAAAATAAACAAATATTTATTTTTCAAAAGTAAGTAATCTTCATCCCCAAATTCTAAAAAAAGTAACAGATTGACAGAAGACAGTTTGGCATCAGAGAAAACAAAGCATCGAATAGACAACTTCAAACAGCTGAGGGCTCAGAGAGAACAGCGACCATGTGAATCCCACTTTATCAGCTTTTCATTTGTCTTTTCCTTTAAACCAGCTCTGCTGTTGTGTGTTCATGAGGCTCACAGACATTAATAACACTGCTAATGTGCAGGTGAGCTTCATCTGTCGTAGCATTCAAGCATAGCAGGTGGTTTGTTTTCCTAATTGTCTCTTCAGGCGTCTCATTTGCAGATCAACTCACCGTTGCTTCTTGTTTTGCATTCCTCCCCTCGCCGTGGTCGTGCTGTCTGTTCGGTCTGGTTCTGGTACTGCGGACCCAGCCCGAAGCCACAGAGTTGGAGCCGGCTAATCTGCTTTAATAGAGAAGTCAGTGATGAGAAGCTCAGACGATGACAGGAAAACTGCCGGCTGACTGTAGAGAGAGGTTGACATTGGGATGGATCTGGGACTGGGGAGCCAGCTGGAGGTCATCGCTGAAGTAGGGAATTTTTTTTATCAAAATGTGTAATTGTTATAGAAATGATTTTCACCTTTCCCTCGAGAAAATCTGTATAATAAAGAACTTTTGACTTCTTTACCAATCAGACATTATATGACCAGAGGGAAACAACTCCTTTCAACACTTAAATTCTGGCATTTGATCAGCCACCTATCTGTCATCATGGCTCCTGCTGGGAGACGGCAGGTACACCCTGGACGGCTCGCCAACCTGTCGCAGGGCCTCACAATCATACACATACACACAGGGACAATTTTGGGTGACCAATCAACCTATGAAGCATGCCTTTGGGCTGTAGGAGGAAGCTAAAGTGCCTGAGGAAACCCCACACATGCATGAGGAGAACATACAAACTCCACACAGAAAGGTCCTAGCTGGGATTTACACCAGAGTCTCCTCACTGTGAGGCAAAATCACTAACCACTGCACAACCGTTAGCCCACAACCAATCATATAAATCCAAGTATTTACAGTAAAAAAAGAGTAATTGTCACTTAAGGGATGGCTGCAGGTTAATTGTGAAAAATTCAGTTAAAGAAGGAGTGATGGACGTAATTTTAGAAGGAAGGAGCATTTGTGTTTCCTTTGACTCCAGCATTTCAGACTCATAACTGAACCCCAGAGTTGGTTTTGTTTCAAGCTTCTTCTTAGGTGTCCTAAAAGAGATAAACACCCAGAAGATTTCCTGTGTCAACATTCAGAAACAAGGAGAGTTGTTTCTGTGCTTCTGTTTGTGCCAAGCAGCCACGATTCTACAGTAAGAAACCTGCAAGTCAAACAAGAACATAGTGCTGCTTTTCTCAGCCACAAAGAGTGGTGGACAAAATTGTTGGTACCCCTCAGTTAAAGAAAGAAAGTCCACAATGCTCACTGAAAAGACTTGAAACGATAAATTAAAATGTATTGAAAATTAAATAATCAAAATCAGCCATTACTTTTGAGTTGTTGATTAACAGAATTATTTTTAAAAAACTAACTAATAAAATAGGGCTGGACAAAAATGATAGTACCCATAACTTAATACTTTGTTGCACAACCTTTTGAGGAAATCACTGCAATTAAACAGTTTCTGTATTTGTCAATGAGCCTTCTGCACCTGTCCACAGGTATTTAGGGCCCCTTCTCATGAGCAAACTGCTCCAGTTGTCTCAGGTTTGATGGTGTCTTCTCCAAATGGCATGTTTCAGCTCCTTCTACAGATGTTCAATGGGATTCAGATCTGGGCTCATAGAATCCACTTCAGAATAGTCCAACGCTTTTCTCTGAGTCATTCTTGGGTGTTTTTGGCTGTGTGTTTTGGATGGTTGTCCTGTTGGAAGACCCATGACCTGCCACTGAGACCAAGCTTTCTGACACTAGGCAGCACATTTCTACCCAGAATGCCTTGATAATCTTAAGATTTCATTTTAGCTTGTACAACTCCAAGACACCCTGTGCCAGATGCAGCAAAGCAGCCCCAAAACAGGACTGAGCCTCCTCCATGTTTCACAGTAGGGACAGTGTTCTTTTTGTTGGTTCATTTTTGAGTCTACCAACATAGAGCTGGTGTACCTTACCAAAAAGCTCCAGTTTTGTCTCATCTGTCCAAAGGAAATTTTTCCTGAAGCTTTGTTTTTGTGGGCAAAATGCAGACACGCTGCTGAGGCCGGCTTTAGGTTGACATCATGAAATGGGTGGCACCCACAAGGAGCGAAAGGTGGTACCTCAGAGATCGAGTTGACTCACTTCCGGGTAGGAAAAGGGCTGATAATAACTGACATTCCATTGAAAAAATGGTTCTTTAGTGTGCCAAATGTAATATATTTTCACTATACACTATATTACCAAAAGTATTTGCTCACACATCTAAATGATCAGAATCAGCAGGCCTCTTCCTCTTCCAACATGAATGTGCACCAGAGCACAAAGCCAGGTCCATAAAGACATGGATGACAGTGTTTGGTGTGGATGAACTGGACTGGGCTGCACAGAGTCCTGACCTGAACCCCATAGAACACCTTTGGGATGAATTGGAGTGGAGACTGAGAGCCAGGTCTTCTCCACCAACACAAGTGTGTGACCTCACCGATGCACTTTTGGAAGAATGGTCAAATATTTCTGTAAACACACTCCTCAGCCTTGTGGAAAGATGGCACTTCAAGTCAGGTGACTGAATACTTTTGGTAATATAGTGTATATGGATATAGTACACCTTGAAAGGCCTGCGAAAAGCACGATATAGGCCCTTTAATATGTTCTTGCTAATCCTAATTTTTTTCACAACATTTTTTCTGTAGCACAAGTTATTTAAGTAATAAACTGACCGATCAGATGCATCAATAAAAGCAGATGGCCTTGCATCTAATGTTTGAAGTATTTGATTAGCAGATTCTCCCGAGCCTACTTTCAGTGGATAGGGTGTTGCCTGTTTAGATAGAGTGGTTGCTATTGAAATGTACGTAGACTAAGAATGACACAGACAAATCACAGCTGCCTGGCTCCAACATGTTGATTAACATATCGTGGAAAATGTGCGACTGAATGATTACTTTTCATTGGGACTGGAAGTAAGCCATTTTATATGGTTGACGTCACACTTCAGTACAGTTCTCCATATATATCTATATATACAGTCAACGGTTGACCCGTATGGGGGCTGCAAGTTTTTGGGATTTTCAGGAACCATGATGAATCTTTCAGAGGACTAAATATTAATTTTATCCAAGTATAGCTACTTATGTTACAATTTTTTGTATGTTTAAAATATCGTTCCAAATTGTTTGGAACAGCGTTGTTTTAAAAACAAAATACATTGTTGGATGTTTATACAGCAGAAGTGCAATTCACATGTGCAAATTAAAAAAAAATATATATTTTGGATTTACTTATTTGAATATTCTTCCATCTCCTGCTAGTAATATACTAATTTTAGCTCACCTAAAGAGCAGCTTGTTGTTTCCAATTTTTTGCTGTTTTTTATGTCTGTTCGATGAAAAGCAGGAGACATTAAAAAACTAAGATATAAATGCAGTGGTGGAATGGCACAGATGTTTTAAACGTCCCATTGAGCCTTGGAGTCTGTATGTATTCATCAAAGTGTATCACAGCATCAGCACCGATCTGAGACCTCTAATTAGCTCCCTGTGCTCTCAAACTCATAATGACCCCCATTTGTCTGGAAATGTGCAGCTTGTGACTGATGCACAAACAGAGTGTGAGTTAAGGTGAAGCTGAAAGGAAAACGTGTCTCCTGGGGGAGCATTTGACAGACAGTTTTTTTCCAGTTTAGTCACACTTACAGCTGGCAGACGAACGCTCCAAATCCATTCACATTTTATCACAAACCAAAATGTTTCAAAGGAACATGTCTCCAATGTAGCTATAATACAACTGCTTCTTTCATCAAAAATCTTTTCATTTGTTACTTAAGTTAAATAAAAACTCATTTTTGAATTATGATGGTACGTTGTATTTTTTTCTTCACTTATTGACTGTTTTCTGGAAAAGGAAAACAAGACCGGGAACCGAATTCCTTATGTGAAGAAACTTGAAGCTAACTTAATGTGAAATTTAGAATTTACATTATAAAGATAAAATCTACTGCCTTTTTTTTTTGCTACTTTTACTCCTCAAAACACATATTTTGAACTGATATGGGACCGGAATTATCTGAAAAAGTTGCCGATACCCCCAGCTGTTAAAAAATGAAAAAGAAAAAAAAGTACTTTGTAAAAAAAAAAGTGTTCGACTCCACCCTAAAAGCAATGAAGCTTTAAAACTCTTATTTAACTTGATAAAATTCAAAATAAATGTTTTCATGTGGAAAAAGGAAAGGTTATTATGCGATTCCTTTAAAATTGTTGAATGACTATAAAGTTGGACCTTCAGAAACGTTAGCATAGCATAAAAAGTAGGAGATAAGAAAAGTGTTACATGATAAATTTGTCCCCAATTTTACGTTTTCTAGCAAAAAAAAGTTTTTGTTCATCTCAAAGTTCTGAGCTGATTGGGTGTTTTAACATAAACAGTTTTACAGTACAACATTAAAAAAAAAGAAGAAAATGTGATTTACTTTGTTTTTATTGCTATGACAGTTATTGAAACTGGGAGTGGTAAGATAATTGGAAATAAGGCAAAACGAGCTGTTCCGCATGGCTCTAAAGCATCAACAATGAGATTCCTTAATATAATAGATGGCAGAAATTATAAGAGAATTAAAGTTTTGATCGAATTTTCATTTTAGGCTGCAGTAAGGATTAAAAACAAATCCTCATCATTTGTGTTTCTTTTTCTCAATTTTCCCATTTCATTCAAATCAGACACATCAGAAAATTCTGATCATCCAAGTGTTTCTGTTTCACAAAATTTAAAACACAATATTCTACAGTTTGTGTGTTGTGGTTTGTAAAATGCAAAAAAAATAAATAAATAAGTACTAATTGTCTAACAAGGAAGAAAGCCTTTCTTGGATACAGATGGCAGCAGTTAACGATGGACCCCTGTTTCCATGTTCTGTACTTTTCAAACATTGTGGAAAAATAAACTAAACCAAACTAAACTATGAGCAGAATTTCCAAAAAGGTTTCCAAAATGTTCTGAGAAATGAATGTTTTCCTTTTCCTTCTGTTAATTGAAAGGTCTCCCTCTGATGTCACTACAGTTTTTGTTCCAAACCTTAAAATAGTTAAAGTTAAAATAAGATACAATTAACTGTAAGCAACCAAGAGAATAAACTGTTTAAAATTAGGCAAGAACTTGATGAGACAAATGTAAGCCGTGACATGCAAGCCATATGAGATCATGACATTTCAAACATTGTGTTAAAAAACTGCAGGCTAATCAACACGAGTTTTTTTTTTTTTTTTTCACTCGTTTTGTATTTTATTTTACAGATAGACTACATCTGGTGTAGATGGTGTAATCTGAAGTAGACTCGTTCTTTTTCTTTTATTAACCTTCTTTTATCATTTAACACTTAAACAAAGCACTTCTGTAAAGTAGTTTTAACAATCAAGTGAGAATAGTGCAACTATATCAACTGATAGGTGATAATAAGTCATGTGGAGAAATTTTGGTGACTGAAGATTTTGAGTCTTTAAAACGAACATTTTTGATCAGATTCATGTCTACATAAAAAAAATCTTAAAAATGATTACTTAAAAAAAAAGTTTTTACAGCATAAACATGATGAATATTCATTACTAGCTCATATTAATGGAACATTTTTTAGTTTTGTCTGTTTTTTTTTTTGTTAGAGAAGACTATATTTTATTTGAATCTTTACAGAACTGACATCAACATGGACATCGCATTTTTAATTATCAGTAGTAGTAAATTAGTAGTAGTAGTAGTAGTAAATTCTGCTTAACTGGGGCTCTAAAAAGAGAAATAAAAAGGAAGTTAAATCACCTTCAACCGCAGTAGCAGTGTGTCACTGCTGTCTGTCTGTCTGCAGCATAAGCAGAGTTCTGTGACAGTTGCATGTAACAGACTGGGTGGTGAAACTCGAATTAGTCTCGGGGTAATGAGAGAGAGGGCGGGACCAAGGACAGGAGGAAGGAGGTGCAAGATGCAGTCCAAGGAGGTGAGTGGAGTTTCTTTTCTTAGCTTGGTGGTAGATTAGTCTTTGGGTGGTGAGCTGGGGCTGCTTGCCCTGTTGGTTGCGTGTGTTGACGGCAGTGTGGCGTGGAGACTTGGCGTGACTGAATGTTGAATCCTTAAGTGGAACCAGACTGTGGCTCTGGTCCAGTGACGGTTTTTCCTATGGACAATGTGGATGATAGCCAAGGGCGCAATCTTGTAGTGGGGTGTAGAAGGGCCCCAAAAACAAACATTTACAGTTTTTTTTTTTCACTCAGTAGACTAAAATGCCCATTTCCATGTAAAGTCATCAAATTTGCACTAGGAAGCTCCTACTATTGCGTTAACTTGCTATAGCGACAATAGGGGTGTGAGGGTGGGGTGCACCGTCCAGTGTTGCGCCCAGGGCAACCCAAACTAGCCAGGACCGCCTCTTCCCAGGTCAGCATGTACAATAATGATCCTGAAGACAAGACGATAGTCGTGAGTTCACAGAAAGCTTGAGGCAAAACTTCATAAACTTTAAGGCTTGACCAAAATATGAGGCCAAGTATAGTGCACCAGAAAAGGCAAACGGACTGGCAGAGAATACTGGAGCAGGCACAGCCTAAATAGTGATCCTGAGCTGATGAGATGAGTGTCAACAGCTGAGTTCAATCAGGAACACTGGTGCACCATGACACAAAAATCTGATCTTTTTTTGTTACATTTTCTTTGTAGGTTTGCATTAAGACAGCCCAATAGAGACACTTGTTGTCAGTTTAAAATGTTTTTTAAAGGAGTTATTGTTACCAGAAGTGTAACTGTGAAGATCTTGCTAGCTTAGCTTAGGTTTAGCTTAGCCTTAGTTTAACTGAGCTGCTTTGTGCGCCTCCTCCTCAAACTAGCTCCGCAATAAATTGTTGTAATTCGTTCATGGCATGCAGACTTCTAGTAGAGTATTGACATGTATCTGACATGATAAGCTTAAAATATAAAGCACTAAAAATAATAAAATAAGTTGAATATCTGATACTGAACGGGAGACAGCCTCCATTTTTCAATTGAGTTATATACCTCGTGATCGGGGCCGATTTCTGATCACGTGATTGGATTTGGACACCCATAGACAGGAGTACAGGGAGATGCAGCTTGAGGTGAAAGCAGAGGTGTCAAAGGCCAAACAAGGAGCTTATGATGACTTGTATGGTATGTTGGGTAGTAAAGAGGAAGAGAATGACCTATGCAGACTAGCAAGGCTGAGTAACCAAGATGGGAAGGACATGCAGTAAGTTGGGTGATTAGGGACAGGGATGGTAATGTATTTATAGGTTTCAGAAGTGTCATGGAAAGATAGAACGAATACTTTAAAAAGTTGATGAAAGAAGAAAATGAGCGAGAACAAAGAAAAGAAGATGCGACTGTTCTGGAACAGGAAGTAACAAAAAGTAGTAAGAGAAAGGGACATGGAAGTGGTTGAAGAGTTGAAAGGCACTTGGTCCTGATGATATATCATTGGAGGTATGGAAGTGTCTAGGAAAGATGGCAGTGGAGTTTTTGAAATGGGTTGTTCATCAGGATCTTAGGGGGTGAGATGATGCCAAAAGGAATGGAGAAAAAGTGTGATGGTGCCCATTATTTAAGAATACGGGAGATGTGCAGAGCGGTGGCAACTACAGAGGAATGGAGCTGATGAGCCATACAATGAAGTTATGAGAAAGAGTACCGTAGTTGAAAATAGACTAAGAGCAGAAGTTGAATTTTCTGAGCAGCAGTATAGTTTCATGCCAAGAAAGAGCACTACAGATGCAATATTTGCTTTGACGATGTTAATAGAGGAGTACAGACAAGGTCAGAGAGATCTTTGTAGATATGGAGAAAGCTTGTGACAGGGCGCCCAGCAAGGAACTGTGAGGGCTGTAAGACGGTGGTGAGGTGTGCTGTAGGGGTGACAGAGGAGTTCAAGATGGAGGTGGGATTACATCAAGGATCAGCTCTGAGCCCCTTCCTTTTTGCAATGGTGACAGTCTGACAGATGAAGTGAGACAGGAATCACCATGGACTCTGATGTTTGCAGACAATATTGTGCTTCAGGCCTTTCATCTTCCCTGTGAGTCTTTACAAACCTGCTCACAGCGGCACGTGAGAAATTAATGAAAAAGGCCTTTTTAAATTTTTTTAATTTACTTATCTTTCTATATGACTTTTAGAAGAATCAGCAACGGTAAACTGTTGGATTTCCTTGGAAACTGAATTTGTTTGTTAACCACACCCACATTCCTAATATGTTCATACTATATGGTATCGTATTGTTCAGCTTGAGCCAGGGGTTCATGTATTAAAATTTAACAATACTCCAGAAAAATATGTGTGAGCATCAGGAAACTGGCACTTTTGCAAGCTCGCCACGCTAACGTTGTTCAAAACCTACAAATTCCAACTAATTCCAACAGGCTTTCTCCACTGGTGCTTGAAGAGTTATGAGGCAATAAACCAAATCCTTAAAAGGAGTTAAAATTTGTGGGTGGGCCTACTGGCGTTTCTTTGGAAAACTCCAGGTGGGGGCATTTTCCTGAGGTTACAGCTCAATAAAATGAGGATGTTGGTTGTAAAATTGAGCTGGTAGTATATTTGTAAAAATTCTGTGAAGATTGCTCAAACAAAAGTTTTTTATTTATTTTTCTATTTGTGTTGTGCGTAAATAAATGTCAAAATAGCCAAGTTTCAAACCTTGACACAAAATGGCCAACAAGCCGTAGGTCTTCTGTCCATCCCATAATAATTCCAAAACTTTGGATATCTATTACATGTGAGTTTTGGTTTTGTTAGTGGATTTGGATTTTTTTTCTCGGGCTCCATAACAGATTTTGATCTCATTAATTTTTTAGAGAGTTTCTTATCATTTCTAGGGGGCGGGGGCTTGTTCACTGTGCCCAGATTTCATTTTCAGCGGGTACTAGATGTGTGTACATTTTAGGGAGTTTTTGAGTATGTGACAGGGATGAAAGAAGTACGAAAGAAGATTCAGTTATGCGAGGGATATAACTTAATCAGTTAATGAAAAGTTGTTAATGTAGTTAAAACCTAAAAACAAAAAAAAGTTTGAGTGATTAAATAAAATATTTCACATGGGTCGGTCCGAATGCATAAGTGTGCGCGTGTGAACACCAGTTATATGGTGTACATGTTGACATGTTTTGTATGTGGTCATTTTTGGAGCCCACAGGTATGTTTGTGGCATTTGGGTGTGTGTGAACAGGCCCCGCCCCCTTTTGGATTTATGTTACTTTTAAACCTGACTGTAATGATTGTAAACACCCAGCAACTTGTTGCTTTATGCTGCTTCACGGTTCTACTGTCATGCTGCCTCTGGCAGCTCTCCTCCCCCCTCCCCTCTCTGCTCTGCTCCTGACTCGTACCAGCAGTGACCACTCAACTCATCAACCTCCAGACCTACTTAAGGAGATCCAGATCCAGTATTCTTCGCCAGTTCGTTACCCCTGATGGACATTATTACCATGAGTGGTCACCTGAGTCTCCTGCCTTCCTGAACAGAAGCTCTTCATGGATTCATCCTATCAAGCCACGAGCCATTGCTGAACCTCCAGTCTCGCCACGAGCCATTATCCATCCTCCCGCTACGCCACGATTCCAAGTCCCGCTGGATCAAAATAAATATTTTTACTCACCTCATAACTCACCTGTGTTTTCCTTCCGGGTTCCAGCATCTGGGTCTGCCTTGCCTAGCAAGTCAGGACATCTACCCCCCTCCTCTTTAATTACCTTCCTACCCCCCAGATATCCCTCTCTCTTCTTCCCCTCTTTTCTTTTCCGTTCGGTCCAACAAAAAACTGTTACAGATATGAGTACGATGAATAAAGCTTAATCTAAATTACAAAAGGGGTTCATATAAATATACACCTAGTGTTTCAAAAATTCATAACCCCTTGTCATGGTTTGGGTTTCTTTGAATTGGTTTTTGCTTTCTGTCTTGTTCTGTCATGGTTGAGTTCTGTTTCCTGTTTTATTTTGAAAGGTTTCCTCTTTTGTCATGTTTTTGAGTTTTACTTCCCTGGTCCCAATCGCTCCTGATCATCTACACCTGTGTCTTGTCTGCCCTGTCTGTATTTAAGTCTTGTCTCTGCCTTCCTCTTGTGCTGGTCCATTAATGTCTCTAATGTAACGTCTTTAATGTCTCTTCGTCCCAACTCCCAACTGCCTTGTTCATGGTTTGCCCACAGTGAGTTTTTGTTTTGTTATCCTGCTCTGTAGCACTTTTTGTTAAGATTAAATCCCTTGCCCTGGAACCGTGTGCTCCCGTCTCTGCATTCTGGGTCCTTCATGCTCACCAGTCCCCCCACTACCTGACACCCCTATTGTGACACAACACAAGACGCTTTCAGCTCTCATATGTCTGTGAAGCTGTTGGACAGGACAAGTTAAAAAAAAATAAAAACCTGACAACTGAGGCTGTATGGACCAAACAGAAAGTGTGGGTGCTGGCTCACTGTGCAATGGGTTGTCAGTCCACATCTTAGTGGTCACCACAGAAAAAACACTGTGACCTCTCAGCTGACATTTAGCCAGGGGGGAAACTCAGGAGCAGCTGAAGCTCATAAAGAATTTGTTTTAAAACCAATCAACCTGTCAAGTGGAAAGGCACAACAAGGAGGCTGCCAGTGAAGTGACATTAAATGGGGGAGGTGGTCATCTTCTCGGTTTTTAAATGGCTTTGTGAAAAACTTTTGCAGTTGGCTCAGAGCGAGTTCCTCTTTTGCAGAGAAGTGGGCTACAGCTTCATCAGTGACAGAATGAGACACAGTCAGACTCATTTGTCAAAAAATGAAAATCCTTTGATCTTTATCTGTAGTATATGTAGTGCTACTAAAACTAAACCATCCCAATTTCAAAAGTCAAAGCATCTTGAAACATCACTAACAAGTAGAGCCAAAGGTTTTATGGCCAGATTCTATGCTCATGATCCAGACATGAGGACTGACCTGAGTCCAAACATTCAAACTGCATTCAGATTCTTCTGTTTAGAAGCCTCAAATGAACAAACATGCCATTATAATCTTGATCCACAGACGCTTTGGACTGACCCCACAACTCTGATAAGTTCTGCTCTGCTCTGAGTGGAACACAGGCGATTAGTTTATTGAGGTCGGAGATGCTCCACACAGTAATTCAGCAGAGACTTTTACAACCTCTTCTACCCTGAGTTTATGGGATTCTCTTCAGGTTTATCGGACTGCTGCTGTAAGAGTCCAGTTGCTATTTGTCTGACCAGCTTTATACATCACTGCCTTGTTTACAATCAGACAAATGCACCATAAAGACCTGGATACTAAAGCAGAGGGAACACTCTGATCTGATGAGAAAGAGTCTCTGATCTAGGACCTGCTAAGAGTATCATAAATAAGTGACAATAAAATGTAGAAATGCCTTTTATATTCCCCTTTTTATTTAAATTATGCTAAGAAGTATCAATAAGCTTTAAACCACTTAGAGAAAACTCACATAGAAGCAAATTGTAGCTTACAACATTACCTTAATCAATAGTTCTGATCGCAGCGTCCAGCTGTGGCCGGGTGGAGGTTGCTGTGGCCAGGTCACTGCATGCCTGGTAGTCTTCCATTCTCTGTTTTCTCCTGCTCTCCACCAGAAATGCAAAGGGGAGAAAGTGCAGCACATTTTAGATGGCTAAAAATGTTTAGAAATGTTTTCTTGAGATAAATGCACTCAGATGAAGGTAGCACATTGGAAGCATCTGTGCAGGGAAGAACTGTATTGTCATCTCAACGCAGTGATGACATTTGTAAAAAAAAAAAAAATGGAAAGAAAAGAAGAAATAACAGGTGGGGCAAAGGAAACTGGGCAGCATTTGTCAAAACCATGAACTTAAACCTGGTTTTAAAAGTGAAAGCCAACGTTCAAAACCAGGACAAACGTTTTAAACATCAAATCGAGATGCTCAAATGCAAAAATATTTTATTTAATTTGACTAGAAGATACATTCAGATTTATTTTTATAGACAGAGGGTGGTCCTGTGTCCACTGACACACACAAAAAGAAGTTTCTTCATTTGGCAGTTAAAAACCTTCATTCTCTGGTCTGGCACTGCTTAAAAATTGAATGTTTTTTTTCGCCCGGGCAGATTTGGAAGTTGCACGGTGGCAGTCCAGCAGCAGGAAGACAGCAGCTGGGATAATTGACTATAGGATGGTCTTCAAACTTCCCTAAATTGTCAGATGATTGGCAGATTCCTGTTTCTGGGTTTTCTCCCCTGGCCTCACAGTCAGATTATGCTCTGACCATGACGAACCCCGCAGGAAGATCACACTTGAGGACTTACCTGTCCCTTCCTCTAGAGGTAAGTTCAGCCGCTGTGAGGAGCTGTGGGTCCTGCCGCAGGGATGCGAGGATTTATGCCCATAATGCAACAACTCCACAAGCGTCTCTCTAAGCTGGAGCACGTTTCCTCGTCGCGCTCCCGCCATCAAACATGCACTGGGTCATCCCGAATCTTTTGATGGCACGTCTGAGGATGCCGCGGCGTTTCTCACCTCCTGCCGCCTTCACTTCGACTTAGTCCAAGTAAGTTTCCCTCTGAACGGCGCTAGGTGGCGTTCACTCTGAGCTACTTGAACAGATGAGCCACGTGTTGGGGTCTGGCAGAGTGGGAGCGCGGGACGGAGCTCAATCGCTCCTCTGAAGTTTTTTCCATCCAACTCCTCACGGTGTTTGATCCCACGACGCTTCACCGAGCTGCCGCTTCTGAACTCCTCCGCCTCCAGCAAGGGGTTCGCAGCGTCGTGGATTATGCCGTGGATTTCCGGATTCTGGCTGCCAGCACCCGCTGGTCAGACGAAGCCTTGGTGGACGTCTTCCTTCAGGGCCTCTCCGGCATTCTCAAAGACGAGCTGGCAGCGAGGGAGATTCTTGGGTGTGGAGTTCGTCGCCATGGGTGAGGGGGTTGTGAGCAGAGGTGACCTCCATGCTGTCTGTTTGTGTGTTCAAATAATTGGGCTTTGATGCCAGAAAGGAGATCTCTTTACTTCTCCCTCTCTGAGACTGTTTGGAGTCGTGCGGTGTATGGGGCACGGACAGCTCTCCAACGCAGCCGGTTGATCAGCAGCTTGGCTCTTGTTTCCCAGTTGCAGAGACGTGCCAGCTGGGTCGTTGCATTGGTGTCAGAGGTGGGATGATTGGAGGCAACTCGGGACAATCAAGGAGCAAGGGCGAAATCCTCTCCCTGATGGTACGAGCACCTGCCGTCATCTGCAACCTGTCCCTTCGAGGTTTTCGTGTTTCCGTGCCGTTGAACCATCCAGAGCAGTCTGTGATGATGATGCGCAGCCCAGTCGAACTTCCGCGCTGAATTGGCTAGGCGCCGTTGGGACCATTCCTGGCCCAGGTCAACTTAGCGGCCGGCTATGGGGGCTGGAGTCCCAGGGCTCCTGGAGGGACTTGCTCCAGAACGTCTGCGCCATCATGCACAGCTGGCGAGGCCATCTATCCTGGGGGCAGCCCTGCAGGAAACTGAGACTGCAAAAGAATTACTTTGGTGGCAGTTAGCCAGATAGATTCTGCTCCCCTAAGGCAATGTGTGCCCTGGGGATTGTGTTGCCACGCTGCGGGGAGAGTGCTTGAGTTTGCTGGCTAGGTACCTGCTGGCACGGAACTGTGACAGTAGCGGGTGAGCAAACCCAGCTAGCTGAGAGGAGAACTGTTGTCCTGTCTGTGCCAGTGTCAAAACCCCCGGACCCCGCCTGCTGATTTGCTTCACCCTCTACCTGTGCCGTCTAGACCTTGGTCCCATGTAGCCATGGACTTCATAACTGGTTTACCCAATTCAAGAGGTAAGATGGTAATACTCACCATCATAGACCGTTTTTCAAACTGGTGCCATACCCCTGCAGAAACTCCCCTCAGCCAAAGATCTAGCTGTGCTTAACTCTCAGTATTTGTTTATTTTACATGGACTTCCCCAGAACATCACCTCAGATTGTGGACCCCAGTTCATCGCCGCCTTCTGGAAAGAGTTTTGCAACCTCCTTGGGATCAAGGTTAGTCTGAGTTCAGGTTTCCACCCTCTGACTAATGGTCAGGTAGAGAAGGTATAACCAGGATTTGGGGCCATGTGCAGCAAAAACCCCAGGACTTGGTCGTCTCAGCTCCCATGGGTTGAATATTCCCACAATTCTCTAATCAACTCATCCAGATACTCACCATTCCAAGCTGCCTATGGTTATCAACCCCCTTTGTTTCCTTACCAGGAACAGTTGGCTTCATCCTCGAGTCCTGACGCAATTGTGAGAAGCCTTCACCGAACCTGGAGCAAATACAGGCTCGAGCTTCAGCGAAATCAAGAATGACACTCGGAGGTTTGCTGCACCTCTCTACAAGGTGGAAGATGAGGTGTGGCTGTCCTCTACTGACATTCCTTTAAATTTGGATCCAGAAAGCTGCTTCCCCACTACATTGTTCCTTACCCCTTAACCCGGATAATCAACCCTGTGGCTGTAAGGCTGGAACTGCCTTGCTCTTTAAGAGTCCATCCAGTGTTTCATGTCAATGGGATTAAGCCTGCCAGAGACTCCCTTCTTTATCCCACTCCCACTCCAACCCCGCCAGCCCCCCATCATATGGATAGTGGTCTCGTATACACAGCCAAGGCACTCCTCGCCTCCAGAAGGGTGGGTCAAGGTCTGCAGTACTGGGAAGGTTACGGTCCGGCGGGTCCAATGGGTCCCTGACCCCTACATCGTCAACCGTTCCCTGGTTTCCCATTTTCATCGGGACCACCCTGATCAGTCTCGTCATCGTCCGTCTGGTAGCCGGACATGGGGGGGAGGGTTATGTCATGGAAAGACCTGCATCATTTGTGTTATGTTGTGTCTATTTAAGCTGTGACCATTCTATGTTCTGTGTTGGAACATCTTCATGCCTACGCTCGAGTCTGAGTTTTGGTCCTGCTCTTGGCATTAAAACCTTCAACTTCAACTTGAATCTGGACCTGTGTCGTTTCTTTCTGCTCCTGCCCCCCCGGCCTCACCATTACAGTTTGATGCTGAGAGACTACAAAAGAAAACAGAACACTGTGCATTTTTCTTGGAAGGCGTGTTGTCTAAAAAAATGGAACATTTGCAAATTGACAAGACTCTAATATGTGCTCAAAATCGGAGTTGTGAATGACCAGTAGGACAGAATGGTTCACTTTTCAGGGTCTGATTGTCCAATCAGAACTGCTGCTGACTGACGATCCGGCTGCCACCACCCTGCAGCTGCCCTAGTGTCGCCTGATTCTGTAAATTCATCATCACCACCTATAATCATGACCATGCCAACAATTATCAAAAATATCAGGCGGAGGCAGCTAAAAATTGAAGGTTCTGCTGGTGCCTCCCCATTGTGGCAGTTGTGTTTGTGACCGTAGCATTAGTGACTTGCGGGGCTATAGAAGCTCTGTGGCAGTGCAGGCATAACTGTCTCTTGCCCACTGGGGTGTAGTGGTGGATGTGGTGGATGGGGTAAGGGGACCTCTTAGTCTGGCGATGTACTCTTGGTGTTACCCTGTGCATATCAAAAACAAAAATATGAATAAAACTAGCATAAAAAGGGTCTTATTCATAGGAACATTACAAACCCTCAAAGTAGCATTTTAATGACAATCAATTAAAAACAATCTTAGCAGGTACTGTAACTCTGGGCAATAAGCTCCTATTTTATTTATATAATTTGTTTTAATAC